>JAJHUR010111966.1:0-21102 GCA_027495735.1 Lutjanus campechanus | reverse complement strand
ACACACTCACCCGGCCTGTTAAGCATATATATTTGCTTACACATGAGCAAGCATTGATAGCAAATTTGAGTCCACATGAATGCACAAGTGCTTACATATTAAGCACAGCCACATTACAGATACGCTGTGATTAGACTCATTTTTGGGGATTATATATACTCTGTGCAATGTAAAAAATGAATGAATTAAACTTTTTAATCAGAAAACTCAGGAAACACTTTCACCAGTGTCTATAATGCATCATAATTCATGATAAACGTCATTTTTGAGAGTTTAAGTTGTACTCAAAACTCAAATTATGTTTAAAAAAAGTTTGTCTAGTTTAAGTTTTAGTAACACTTTCTATGACGCCAATGCATTATAATGCATTATAAACATACTTGCATAATACTGTGGTTAGAGCAATGTATAATTACAGTTGTCAGAGCTTATAAATATTCATAATATATCACAGCACATTATGCTTGTAATGTGTTACACTGTTCTGATAGGAATGTATGTTTACAATCCCTCATAAATATTCATAATGCTTTATAACAATAATCATAACACATTATAAAGCATTTTATAATGCCTTATAAAGTCAAGTGTAATACTAATTTGAGTTTTGAGCAAGAATTTTTGTTTTGTTTTGTTGAACAAACTCATGAAAGCGTCAGTTTTAAGTCTTTTAATACTTTAATTTCAACTGTACAACTTCTGGAAGTAAGATGAGTAAGCCTCCCTTAAGAGCGTGCAGACTGACACCACCCAAACTGTGTCACGTTGTCAGCCCGTCTTGTAAACGTGCGTGTGTTTGTGTGATTTATGTGTGGCTTCTGGAAAGTGATGCGCGTTGAGCAATTTGTGAGAGAAAGCCAACGCAGATCATTCACCTGCACATCATTAAATCCAAAATCGACCTCAACAATCATAATTACAACCACTCTTGCGTCTTTATATCCGTCAGTGCCTGTCAGCAGTATTTGCAGCCAGTTTCCTGTAACAGCAGCTTCTTTCTCGTTAGTCGAAAACCAACGTTCAACAAAACTGACACCTCACTCTCTGCTGAGCAACACAACCTGCCCAGAAACCAATGTTGCGCATTCACCATAGCATGAGTAACAACATGACCTCAATATTTTGGAAGTGTGTTTGTGTGTCTGTTTTGGGTGGCGGCGGCGATGGTGGTGGTGGTGCTGGGAGGATAATCCATGCAAAGCCCTGAATCTGAATTTCAGCTGTTGAAAGCCAATAAGGCGGTATCAAAATGAGGGCAGAGTTAATTAATCATCTCGGCTTCCTTTTCACGGCCCTCCCATGACTGTCCCGGGGGCTTGTGTGAGTGTGTTTTTGTGTATGCGTGTGTGTGTGAGAGGCAGGGAAGCAGGAGGGTGGTGCAGGTTGCAGCTGGGGGATATTAGCATAAAGTAATGTGAGCCAGCAGACTGCTGAGCTCCTGTAAGCCCGCTGCAAACCTCTTAGGAACAAACAGGAAACCACTGACACCTGCTTTATTCACTGACCACTGAAGAACGGAGAGGAGACATTTAAAAGACAGTAGAAACGGTATTAGTTGCTGATGCTGCACTGATTAAACAAAAAGTATCCTTTTTATATTGCAAATTACCATATCAGTGAATGCAACTCATTAGAAATCGCATATATCTTGCATTACTGTTGAGAAGTAAGCTCTGACATGAGATTACGTGTTTATAGGAGAAATCTGCAATGTTTTTACTGTAAAAATCATAAATGACAATGAAATGTCATCAGACATTAAGGAAGCAGAGTTGAAACGCTCACTTCTCTGACAACGTTACTGCTACCATGAAATTTCTATTCTAGCCTGTAACTTGTGTTACTGTTTGCCTGTTTCACATTAATTAGAGTTCAAATTAGTGCTGAATGTCTGCAGAATAGGTTAGTGTCTGTTTATGAGTCGTAAGAAATAATTTCCTAATCTTTTAGAGGTGTAGATTTTACAACAGTTAAATTGAGCAAAATGTTAATGGAGTTTGGTAGGCAGTGAGACAGGCAGTCACTGAATTCCAACTCCTGAGTGTGTATTTTCAGAGCAGTGGGCTTTTGTTTTCAGGATAACAGACAGACAGTTGACAGTTATAAACAGCTGATCATCTGAACAGCGTAGGACTTGTCACTTGTTAGTGCCAAATTATGATGTTGCACCGGTCTTGTACTCCTGCAGTGTTCCTGCAGCCTGCCTGAGCTTCCTTGAGTCTTAGAGGAAGGGGTGAAGGGAACAACTCACTTCAACCATAGATCTTATATTAAACCGGATTTCAACCTTTTTAAAATACTGTCTATGGCTCCAACTTGCTATTTAGACACGCAATTGCTACATATTGCTTTAATAATTGTCATACTATTTTTGAAGTTTAGTATACAAGAAATTAAAGTGCTAAATTGTTTTGTACAAACACCAAACGATGCATCAATCAAACTGCCACTGCTAATTAAACTTCACAAAGAGAACGCAAAATGCTTTTCCAAAGATTGATATATTTTTGTTTTGTTTTGTTTTACAAGATCAGTCTAGCCACCATCCATAATTACATTAATTACTTTTAATGTTTTGCAGCTGGGAGAAACACATCTCTTGTCTTTTTTTGTGCGAAGCAATGTGACACAGACAAAAAACAAACTTCGTTATTCCTTACAACAGACACTCAGTAGTTTGCTCCACAGTGAGCAGTAAGGTGACATTTCAGACACTTATGAATCATCATCGTTTGCCGTCATTGCTGCCAGGTGTGATGCTGTCGCATCTGTCGCATGTGACTCACTGCATTTTGGGCGTATTGTTCGTGCAAAGTCGTTTTTGAATGTTTCACACCAAGAACTAATCGAATGGTTTCTGGGTTCACCTAAAGGATATTCTGGGTTGACATTTTTAAGTCTTCATGCAGTAAAATATTACTTTTAGCAGTGGAGTCATTACTAATAGGATTTAATTAATATTATTAAAGCACCACATTACCAAGAGCGCCAGATTCATTTCAGAAGTGAGAGTGGACAGTCAAAGTGTGAAAATGTTACAAAATACAGCTGATGTAACACTAATGGTCACTCATATGTAAGGGATAATGTAACTGACCAATCAGAATTGAGTATTTAACAAAGCCGTGTAATATTATACCATAATCACTAACAAACACTAACAAAAAGTAGCATTTGCATTTTGGAACATATAAAAACAAAGTTAACAAACTACTCAGTGCAGCACTAAAGGCATGATGGGAAATGTGAGCCATCACTACTCAAGCCTTTTTAATTGGATATCAACCGTGTTTACAAGTGTATCGTTGCAAAATAGTCTTTACTTCAAGCATGTATAAATGCATGAAAAACATTCATATTTTGTGTTTGTGTTTTGTGGTTTCGTCCGTGAGACATGAGATCGATGGGAATGATTGAAAGGTCTTTTTTACCGTAACTGTTGCAATATAAGGGCATTTGCATTTGCATAATGCCTAGTCATATTCCTGCAGTTATTTCGGTTAAAACAAGTCCAATTAGACAATAAAATTGTTAAGAAACTTGTTAATTTCAAATATAAGTAACTAGTAATATGTTACATTGTGAAAGCAACTTGCCCAACGCTGTTAATTTGGCAAACTAAGACTGCTGAAGCTTCATATTGGCTCTAGTAAAGCTTTTGAATGCATTTTTACACCAAATCAGGACTGGATTTTGTTTAAATTAAGAACAGGCCAGTCTATTCTCTCTCCTTTAAAACTTTATCGCTTCCATGCATTATGTTCTGCTGCTGACTTACAGCTGAACATTTTCAAAACAGTCCCTGCTTGCACCTCCGTTACCACAATGAGATAATTACTCTGGCAAACAGTGGACCAAATGTGAATGATTACATGTCTCGAGCAAGTTTCTGCCAGTCTGAAACCTCATGATATGCTTTAGATTATCTACTTATTAGCTAATGGGTTACAGCATGAAAAACACCTGTTTGCTCCTGTTAAAACACAGACTTGCGTCACAATGACAAAGTCATGAGTAGACACAATGGCATCTGAATTCCCAACGCTTTTTGACTGTCGCCACGGGCAGGTTTTACGTTCCGTGGATGATAAAGAAAAAGCACTCCTGGACTTTTTAGGGTGGTTTGCATGCCAAAACAGACTTCAAAAAGTCTGCATTCGCTTCTGGACGAAGTGCACAATACACTTTCATTCAATTCACAATAAAAGCAACGTTAACAGGGACAAGTCTCTTGTGGCCATGACGAAGCTTTATCTTGTTTGAGGCTTTGAGTGCAGCCTCTGTGCAGACCTGTGACACAGAATTATGATGGACAGTGCAGAACATCAACCATAATGCCAACATTCATGCCGCAATGCATTATAGCCAAAAAGAAAGACGACATAGAAGTCTTTCAGGCTGGAAAAAGGCTCAGTGGGTCAGTGTGTGAGTGTGTGTGTGGGTTTGGGGTTGTTGGGGGGATTTCTAAACGGAGCAGAGGGAGCAATCTGGGCACGAGGAGGAGCGAGAGAGTGAAATAAGATGGAAAAATGCAATCATGCATCCCGGGCCTCTCCAGCTCCTCCGTCGTGTGCCCCTCCTTCTCCTCCACGAGCCATTAGTCACTATCCAGCTCCTGTTAATGTAATTAGATAAAGGATATATGGAGCCTCGGAGCTCGGCGGAGACATTTGTCTGCATAATTGCGTCCATGCGGTGGCAGAGGCTAAGAACCCCTGGATTTCGACAAAACACCTCTGGCTCAATAACTCAAAAGAAGTGGAGGGAAGAGGGAAAGAAGGACGGAAAATGAAAGATGGAGAAGTGCACAGACAGACAGAAATAAGACCATGAAATGATAAGGTTCTATCTGACAATTTCGTCAAAATTTATTTATGTATTCTTATCTTTGACCAATTATTAACATTATATGAGTTGTTTATTAAAGTTGAATGCGTTTTTGGAGTTTTTATTCAGAAAACAGAAACATTTTAGCTCCAAAGTCAAACTCTAACTTGACCCTATAAGGTTCTATTCATCAGCCAATCAGCCCCTTGATTGCACACAAGGGGACCAATCAGTTCCTGCGTCTTTGCCAAGGTGCTGCTGCTCAGTAAGGTGGGAAAGCAGCAGAGAGGACGAGATGAGAAAATGTCGTGCAGCGTTGTTTATGGGAGGATTTATACTGATTCCAACAGGAAGAAGCACTTAAGATGTCACATCCCTTTTGCTATACCTGCTCCAAACATTAAAAACAAAAAATAAAGGGAAAAAAAGAGAAAAAGTCAAAGCCACCCTCAAACCTAGGTGATATTTTTGGATCTGGCTGTTGCATCAAGCACAAATGCCTCTTTCTTTCACTCAATGTACACACACATCAACACACAAACACACTGCTCATTAGGAAACCTAGTAATCAACTGTCAAATGTCACCATCCGCCTCAACCACTTGGGGTGAATGCATGCAGATGGCAGGCAGGTCCCCTGATTCAGACCTTCTGGAGATGTATCGGAAACGTGGAAACAAGCTCGATTCTCGCATGTAATTAGTGGCAGTCGCAGCTTGTCGGCTACTGACCTACATATGGAACACGGAAAGATCGCTACACCACTCTAGATGCACCACACAGAGTCAAGAATGCCTACATTCCCATATACTTGAGAGGCACAGACGCACACCAGTGCAAGTGCCAGTCCAAAAAGCGAAGCCAGGGCTCCGAAGAATAATCTCTTTTCCTATGAATGAGTCTTCGGATTTGTCTGTAAGTCGATGAAATGCACCAGTTTTGTCCAATCAACAGTCAAAAACCAAAATATATTCAATTTAAAGAGAAGAAAAGCATCAATTCCTCACATTTAAGAGGATGGAATCAGCAAATTTTGCTTTTGCTTCAACAATAAATCAATGATCAAAAGGCAACAATCTGTTTCAGCACAACACACACGACACTTGATCTGAACAGTGCTTGCACAAACCAAATACACTTGAGAAGCATGGACAAACACCAGTGGCAGTCCAAAAAGCAAAGCCAGGGATCCAGTTATTGCTCACTTTTCCAATGAATTCATTTTTAGACTTGTTTTTTGATTCAGCGATTAGTCATTCAGTCTATGAAATGCACCAAAATATATTCAGTTAAAAGATACGAAAAACAGCAAGTCCTCATATGTTAGAACAAGAACAAGACTTTTTTTTTGTCATTTTTGATAAAACAATTATCATAAGTCAGCAATTCATTTCAGCCAAAACACACATGCAAATACTGCTTGCACATACCAAATGCATTGAAGAAACACAGACACACATCAGTGACAGTCCACAAAGCAAAGCCAGGACTCCAAAAACTGATCACTTTTATAATGAGTTGTTTGTAGACATCTATCACTTAGATGAATGAAATGCACCAATAAAAAAAGTCAACAATCAAAAGATTTAAAATTTTTAGAGAAGAAAGCAGCAAATCATCACATTTTCAAAGGTAAAAAAAAAACAAATCTTTGTCTTTTTTGCATGCACGTACCAAATACAAACTTGTACTTGACTTGCTTTCTGATGAATTTGAACTTTCCCTCCCCCACCGCCGCCCTGCACCTCTAACCCTGGGCAATTCCTGTCTCCTGTCTGGGGCACTAGCAATGTAGGTGGTTGTGGATTTGGGCGGACTGGAGGGCAGGATGTTAGCCTGATTATCACCCAGTCAGACCTACTTCCCGCTCCAGACAGCCTGCCTCCTGCCCCAGATACCTCCTCGACGAACGGACAAACGGAGCGCTGGAAGGGATGGAGGGACCTGAGGGGGGGTAACGTATGGACCCGAGACTCACCGCCAGCAGCTCCAGCAGGGGAACGTTTCGGATTCTCCCGCATGCCGTCACGACGCCGTGGTGGTCCGCGAACTGGCTCATCCTGCGCCCCGCTTTCCTCGTCTGCTCGCCTTCCTCTTCTTCCGCTTCGTTCCCCACTTCTGCCCTAGCTGCCTTGCTGAGTCTCAGCTGCTGCCTGCCACTGTGTGTGTGTTTGCATTCGGCAGTGTGTGTGTCTGTGTGTGTGTGTTGGCCTGATGATGATGCAGCAGGCAGTCGTACAGCCTTGGCAGCGAAGAGCCTCGTCTGAATTCTCAGCAAGGCCACATCAGCTCTTGTCAATATTTAACCAGCAAGTCAGGTCGGATTAAATCACCTGGGCAAGACAGACTGTGGTTTGCTGCCCAGGAGAGCGTGCAAGTGTGTGTTTTTATGTGTTTATGTGTGAAGCGGCGACTGGCTGGTATTTGTGCACGCGTGTAAAGATATAAAACATTAACACATGTCAGGAGAGGACTCTAATTCAGACTCCAGGTCAGCTGTTTCTGCTCATTCTGCAACTCCAGCTTCAGCCCAAAACTCACACTCAGGCACGATGTGGCTTCTGAACACTGGCTGCTTCACTAATACTACTTCTGCAGCCACTCAGGGAGATCTAAGGCAACGTAAAGAGGGGACTTGGCAGCAGAAAGAGAGAGAAATGTGTGTGTGTTCATGCAGCTGACTGGCAGAGCGACAGGAGTATCAAACAGCCAATGAAAGGGCTCCTTGACATTTGCCTCAGGAGTATTTTTCTCTGTCTCACCGAGAGCGCAGCGCCTCGGTTTGACATCAAATATGCTGTATGACTCGTGAGCTCTGGCAGGAAAAGAGAGGGTCTTGATCCAACTACTTTGTACCGGTCAATACACTTTTCATTTTGGAAGACACGTGGGTCCATTTTCATGGGGGATGTGGAGGTTTGGGAGGCAGTTCTTTGACTTTGACAAGCTTTCTGGAGAATTTTCTGACCCTAAAGCTCCATTTTTTAGCAATTATCCCTGATGTTAGATGTTAAAGAAATGTGTCAGAAAGTCTTTTCTCATAACTGTCCATCACATTTAGTCATTAAAACAAGATCACTGACCATTTATCCTATCTGCCCTACCTAGTCCATCCATCCATCCATCCGTCTATCTATCCATTTACTTCCACTTAACTGGGTCAGATTATGGTGGCAGCAGGCAATGGAGGGTATTCTAGATATCCCTGCAAGGCTTTCCAGCTCCTTCTGGCGTTCCCAGGCCAGATGAGATATAAAATCCCTCCAGCAAGTTCTGGGTCTGGGTCAAGTTCATGAATACTGCTTAAATTCTGCTGATGAAGAGCATGATATGATCAAAAGCTCAAGAGCAGCTACTAAATGGACCTCATGGTTTGGACTTTCAGAATGTTTTCTAAACTGCTGTCAACAATGACCTTTGAACTTTTACAGTGCTCAGAAATAAATGAAAAATTTAACATTTACAATCTCAATCTGCCGGCAAAGATCATGTGATGTGATCAAAAGCTCCAGAAGAGCTACTAAATGTTCAGTTAGTGATTAAAACAGGACTCAAAACCATTTGTCCTAGCCTTCTAACAATTAAAAGTCCATGAAAACTGCTTCAACTCCATCTGCAGATAAATATCATGTGATATGATCAAAAGCTTGATGCATCAAAATGTTACATTTTTAAGCCATGGGGTGCCAGTTGGATTGTATTTATCTGCAGATGCTCACGTTCAGCTCACCCAAACTCAAGAAGTAGCCTAGTTTAGAAGTAAACAGGATGCATGTGATACATTTAGTTCAGACATTCAGACATTTTTGTCTGATTTGATTCAGAAGAATCAAATATTTTCCTCACCTCTGATTAACTGTAGGTAATTTGACAAATCATTATCATTTCACCCCTTTATGATTGATCAGCAACTGAAAAGACAATGATAGTGAAAATCCAGAGGGAAATCAGGCCATACAGACATCATTACTGCCACACAAAACACACACCGCTACAGTGCTCGGAACTAATTGCTGGTTGTAATGTGTATCAAACATTACGCAGAAATATGTGATCCCATGAACATAACGTCACTTAAAGTTCCTGACTGAACCAGAACATTCTTGGGTTTAGGTGAAGAGACAGCAAGACCGTTTACATTAGCATATATTGCTAGCTTGATTAGATCCAGTGTGTTTCACTTCCAAGCTTAGTGTTAGATCAGTGTGTCCAAGACTAGTAACCGGGAACACATGAAATTGGACTCTCTGACATCAAGTCTTTTCTCCAAGAAAAAAAAAACGGAAATATGAACACTAACAATCTCCGTCTGCTGAGAAGGATCATCCGATATCATCAAAAGCTCAAGATCAGCTACTAAATTGACCTTTTGGTGATTTGAGTTGTCTGTATTCTCAACTGCTGTTTCTGAGATCAAGAATCGGTGCTTACCACCTCCGCTAACCAGCTTCTTGAGGGAAACCCTAAGAATGAAGTTTGAACCTCAGATTGCAGGTTTTGTTTCATTCACAGTGGTCTGGCCAAGTAGGCTGCACAATAGATAATGATAGGTCTTTCCTTCAGGACTGGAAAACATGGAAGCTCTCTCTAAACTTTCTACCAAAATAAGATTCCAGCATTTATGAGGCTAAATTATGCTTCATTTCATATCTAATATACTCTCTTTTAAGGTTTGCTAATTGTTCTAGTTCCTCTCTAACATGGCAAAAACTATTCTCAAGTGGATTGTTCCCAAACTTTATTTCTGTACTTCAGTGTCTTCATGACAGTTCAATGACATTAAGAAAAGATGCCAAAGAAAATGTCTGCAATCAGGTCTCCTAATTCATTTTTTCCTGTACTTTTACCGTAAAGTTAAACTTTCAAGTGATGAGCAAGAACATGTTTCTTTATGCATTCAGTAGTTAAACATCAGAGGTTGCATTAGTCCAGCTGAGGCCTGCAATATGGCAATATGAGAAATATCTGTGATGTGCGATAACATTGTGAAAATTTTTTCACTATCCATTGCATTTCAGGCAATCATGTCCGATGTGCTCATATTAATCTCGTGAAAATGACGAAAATAAAATGTATTGATCAATGCCAGTCTAGCCTTATAAGAAATGCACTATATCAAAGGTTCTGTTTGGATTACTGGGGTCTAGTTCAGTAGACTGCACAATAGCGGCAGCAGACCACTTTGACTGATATTCCAACATTCAGTATTGGAATATGAGGATTTTTCCATAGCTGATGACTCAACCATCTGTTTTATTAAGCTCCATATCCATTTAATTTTTAAATTTCCAGCCACAAGGTATGTCCCACTGTGCATCTCTCAAAAAGAGGGAACATTGGAAATGCCCAACCTGTCCTCCCTGTATCAGCCCAGTGGAAACCCATGGGAAACCATGTCAAATTGTCCTAAAATATACACCAAAATCAATTTCTGAAGTTTCTGAGGAGTACCTGAGACTGGTCCTGGTGTCGAGACCAGAATGTGGATCTTTCTGATTAATTTGAAGAGGTCCTACGGTTTGCACGTTCCACATTTTACCCCAAGTCTGTCATACAGCGTGAAACTCACACTGGTCTGGTCCTGGTCTTGACTTGGTATTGCCCTGCCTTGGTCTTTGTCTTGACTTGACCTCAACCCTTCAAAGTCTGGGTTTTGTCTCGAACTTGATACACTCTGGCTTGGTCATTACTTGGTCTTGGCAAAGGTGGTCTTGACTATGCTGAGGGGACATACAGTATATACGTCATTAAGTTGCAGAATCATGTCCAAATACCTTGTTTTAATGGGTAAATCTTGCAACACAAAACTGATCTTGCAGGATCAGGTTGGCTGTACAAGGCTTCTTAATAAAACCCAACAGCAGAAATATTTCTGACAAGCTTCAAAAGTCTTCTTTTGTGACCTTTGTGGCAATGAACTACGAGATTTAATGGCACTATTTCAGGGGAGATCCAGTCATCTCGCAAATTACATTACTACATTCAGATAAACCACCAAATAATGCGTCTACACATCCAGTTTTCCACTGACATGGCAGCAGACCTTGAATATGAACATGCTGCTCTTACTGACCTACATAAGCTGTGTTTACACCCGCAGAGAATTGAGCCCACGACCTGTGGCTATCATTGTGATTGATGGGAGTTGAGTGACAGGTGGTGCTCCTGCTCAGACTGAGATTACAAACTCATCAGTCAGCAGGCGCCTGGGCAAGCCTCGCCGAGGAATTTATGACATCAGACACAGGAGCTTCACACCGGTCAGGTTGTGTGAAACAAGCTGAAGGTGATGCAGGTGTAAAAATCAACGCCCTCCCCCGAGAGCATTCCCGTTAAGTGACTAATGGTTTTCCATCGAAACAGGTTCCACTGTGTCATGACATCTTTATTAAATAGAAAATCATTTTGAAATCCACTGTGCAATCACACTGCATTTTCACTACTTGTTTGAAGCTGAATGATTGGACTGAAGCTAATGCCACCAGTCATCTGTGCACCAAACCAATGTAAACCATTATACACAGACATAATGAACATTATCTCACTGAAATGAGCAACCATGCTTATACAATAAAGACTGAGGTTTTAAAAATGCATCCAATTCAAGGATGCTTCATTTGTCACTGAGAGGCATCATGACACTAATACCCATATAATGATTTTGGTCTGGGATGGCTAGAAAATTAAATCTGGGTTGGAATGACTGACTATTTTGGTAATGCATCCTTTGCAAACGAGACGGTCCATTTGTCAAAGCTTCAATTAGATTAATGGTAAGATAATATAAATATAATAAAACAAATTAAGGGCAATTATTGTGGTTTGGAATGGCTGTAAAACTACTCCGAGGTAGAAATGACTAAATAATTCACATCATTTGTCAAGTTCTAAACTATCTGCAAATTACAAGGAGCTGAAATTCCGAAGCAGTCGCGTCAACGTATGTAAGAATGTGCCGAGCAAAAATAAGACCACATTCCAACCCCCACGACCCTTTTAGGTGTGACCTATAACTCTTTAAAAGCAAAGAGGTCACCAGGTGCCAGGAAGCACCACTCCCCTAAGTGAACACCTGGTAGGAACTCACCATACCAGCCCGACCAGTAGAGCTTCAGCTGGGTGAGGCAATTTCACTGCAAGGCATCTATTTTGAATCTCACAGTGTCCTCAGGCAGGAACATGTGGAAATAACCATGTATTAAAACTCACATAGATCATTTGTGTGCAGAAATGTTCATATATGCATATTCTCATGCACGCACTCTTAGAAATAAGGGTTCCAAAAGGGTTCATTCTGAGGGGCTGAGGTTCTACCCAGAAGCATTTGCTTCTGAAAAAACACTTTTTGAAGAAAGGGTTTGTCAAGGACTCTTTGTTAGACAAGTTCCAACCCTTGTTAAAAGCATGGGTGTCAAAAATAGGGTTCTTCACAGAACCCTCTGAAGACAAAGTAGTTATATTTGAAACCCTTAAAAGATATATTTTTAGATCTCGTGGGGTGGGTTCTAAAACCCTTGGAATATACTGTAAAAGGGTTCATGGTAGAACACCCTGGGTGGTTTCGAGATAAAAGCCTTGGAATATTAAAGGGGTTCTCGGTAGAACACCCTGGATCATTTCTAGATTAAACCCTTGGAATACAAATGGCTTCCCTGCCAAACCCCCCGAGAGAGTTCTGGTTGAAACAAATAGAAAAGGGTTCTTAGTAGAACTGTCAAGGCAGGTTCTAGATTAAACCCTTGGAATATAAAAGGATTCTCGGTAGAACCCCCTTGGTTGATTCTCAATAAAACCTTTGGGGGGGGGGTTCTTAGTAAAAGCCTGTTTGGGTTCTTGCACTCACAGAAGGAAGAGAGTGTTCAGGGTGGAACCATTACACCATAGATGAGTTCTCTGCGGAATCTCTTACAGGGGGTTCTGGGTGGAACCTTTCACAAATGGTTCTAAGAAAATCCTTTATCTTGGGTTACTCGTAGAAATCTTTTAAAGTGAAGCTGACAGGAACCAAAAAGGGTTCTCCTATGGTCTCCATAGGAGAACCTGATATGGTTCTAGTTAGCCCTTTTATGTGTAAGAATATATGTTGGCACACTCACTCGTCATCAATCAGGCCGTATCAAAACAAACAAGCGAGGCCTTGAGCACTTATGTGGAGCCATATATCAAATGTTAGTTTTAAAGTGGTTTGTGTATGTATTTACTCAGCGGTCGGAGTTAATGCAGAAACATGTAAATATTGCCCTGGAATGGGCGGGAAGTGATTCTAGGATCATTGTGGCACTTCCCAGACCACCAGCCGACACAGGGTCTGTGGCTGGGATCAGAATTTAAGATTACTGAACCAAAAAGCAGAGGACACGCCACACATAAATTCTATCTTTACCAAAATACATCGTTTTTTTTAGAATTGAGAGTCAGAAAAGAAACACATATGGAATTAATTTTAAAGCATTTCGCAAGATGTGGAATTCTCATGTCTTCCTGTAGCAAGCAGAAATATAAATCTATCAAAAATGGTTGGCCTTAATAACTCATGCAACTTTTTTTTTTTCAGAAAAGGCAAAGAAATAGAGGAAAATGTAAAAATCTGGATGACATGTGGATGGAAAGATGGAAGCAACAAGGCCTAAAAAGTCAGAAAAGTTGATCTGGATCATAAAACAATTCATCCCTACTGTTTTTGTACAAGTGTTGAACTGTTATTTGTCCTGCTATATGTGATGTTGATGGTCCTGATTATTGTAAGAACCCACATTTTAACATAAGTGCACAAGGTCTTGACAACTTGTGTAACGAAAGCAGCACATTAGCAGACCAGCAGCTGTAGCTAGGGTCTATATAGGCTGTGCTCAGGCACAGTATTGAGCGTAGATCATCCATATTTTGGCAGCCCTCAGAGCCAAACATATCATGTTTGTGTACCTGGAACACTAACGAGCTTTAAAGCACATTGAGTTACTATGACAACAGTCAGCCAACAACATAAAATGTAATTCACGTTAATGTCGCTTTGGTTTTTATAATGTAGTAATAAATTGTTAAAATCGCATCACACAAAAATGGAAATGAACAAATCTTGTGGCACAGTTGGCACGTTCTGAAGGTGCTGTGGCACCAACTTTGGGCAGTTTGACTTTTACAATACCACAAAATAAAAGTGGTTTAGGTCATGTTTGAAACCATTAAAATGAACGGACTGCGAGTAGGTACAGGCATGTGTGTAAAGACTATCATGCTGTCCAAGAGCTGTTTAAGAGGTCTCGGTTCTCATGAACAAGTAATATTACATATAAAGCACATATTATTTTTTATTAGCATCATATCAACAGGGATATACCATGCCATGTATGCCTGTAGTCTTGTTTATTTTATAAACATGAACAAACTAACATGTTTAACCGAACTCTATTGTGAAGATAGAAAAACAATTAAGACAACATAATTATGAGCTCAAAAGTCAAAAAAGCTTCTATCTCATAATAAGGACATAGAATGAGGATATTTTTTTTCTGCTGGTGAAAATGGTCTTTCATGGAGGACAGATGTTTGAAAGACAGTATTATTTTTGGGATCACTGTGTTGAAATAGAGGGCTTGTCTCAGCAGAGACACTTGAAACATGATCCAAACACAGTGGAGCTTATCCCGGGGTGTTAACCCCGTCCACCTGGCGTGGAGGCTCTCCATCTCCAGGGATGTTTGTTTATCTTATGCAGATGAGGCACCATCTTTGGATCTGACGTTGGCACTGCAGGTTTGGGCATGAACAAGGCAAAACTGGCAGAGGGCAGCTAACAGGATTGGACGTGCAGATTAAGACCCCTGTGTACAGGGGTACAGAGGCTGAGGAGGGGCTGCATCTGTCAGCACCAGGGAAGCCCACCTCCTCACCTTGCAGCTGGGGCGGGACAGGCTCCCTCTATGGCCTCCTGGCAGACTGGGAGTGGGTGTGAGAGGCAGAAGGTTGGTGTGGTGGTGCGAGGCGGTAAGCGCGTCCTGACTATTCTTCTGCAACAGAGGCCGCCCTATGATCACATCCTCCTCATCAGGCGCAGAGCCAAACCCTCAGCTGGGATCTGAGAGAGCTCTTTCATGCTGGCTTCTCTAAGACTAGACCTAAAAATGAGGGGGAACCAAGCTTATTGCTGGGTGTACCGATCTGGATGTCTTTCTCTGACAGTTTTTAAAGCGGGGACACAGATTCTGATTGTTTGGCTGAGTAAAACACAGAGAATTATCACCTGATTTTGCTGTTCCCTTCAGTCCTACGTAGCATTTCAGCCTCTTTTAGCTCATTGTTTCATTCACTGTAATTTTTGCCTGCAGCAGGCAGCTTCTCTTAACAACAAAGCTCATGAAACCCACATTAAAATACCTGCCCATTTTATCATTTAAGCTTTATAACGTGATGATACTTTAATATTGTGTTTACAGCTTGTTTCTGCTGCTACTCCTGCATGACCCAAATTCAATTAATACATACAATAAATGTTAATTTTGTTGTATAGCTAGCAAACAATGAGTCCTATTCCTTGTAAAATGCAAAAATTTCACATGCTCAAGTCAATCTCCTAATCAAGCTCAACAACATCAAATTTACTTCTTTAAGTGTGTGACTCTATTATCTAGATAAACTTTCCCTTTGAGCAAATCTGAGAACACAGAGCTTTTCCAAGTGTTTGATCCTGCTGTGAGATAACACTGGCAGACAGAGACAGAACTCTCTTCTTTTTGTCCCTGCAGACTTCAGGCCTCTCAAAAGGCCTCTGTCCTCCTGGCACTGGGCTCTTTTTGAGGGAAACCACTGGGTGAATAGAAATTGGTGCAAAGCGTGAATGTTTGGGGAACAACGCATGTGACTCCGACCGCACGCGGCCTCGGTATCAACTTTGATCTCCATCATGATTGGAAGAAGAGAGTCTGTAATTGGCCCCTAAACTCAAAGGGCACAAAGGACGGTCTCATTGGACGAGGGAAAATGGACGTCCAATTATGAGAGCTGGCACAAGGCCCTGGGCAGAGCACAAACTCACTGTCCCTCTGACTACAAAGCCTCAATCAGTTTGGAACAGATCCAAGAGCTTCCTGTTTTATTTGCCAACTGATTACTAAAGTGTCTTTGATTGAGCGACAAATGATAAAAGGCTGGGCTACACCAACAAGGATTAATTTTTAAACCCAGTGAAATCATGGTTTAACTTTAAATTACGTTCAACCAAATTTTTAACTCGTTTAAAATTAGGACTTGGACCAAAACTTTAAACATTAATTTAAATGTGATCCGGCATTAACTGTAATCCCTTAAAATGGTTGCTTTTTTGAGATGGATGGAGCGAAAATTATCATGTTTCTCAAAGAAAGTTAAAGAACAGACTCAATCTGATTGAGCCAGCTGCTGCCAAGCAGCATCTTTTTTCCTTACTGCGCTGATTTCTGTTATTTGGCCCTATTGTCCCATTAACACAGCCAACAAGCTTCTCTAAAAGGAGGAGCAATTAGTGCTTCTTTGCCAAGCTGTCATGTAGCTTCACATTTTGTTATCTTTTTAGCTAGCTAGCAAACAATGCATTTTCTTTTTTGCTACCTTCTTTTAACTACAAAACAGTGTTTCAACATCAACCTACGCTCAGCTAGCCCATGCAACAACAAGGATCATTGCTGAGGCGTGTACCATACATGCAACTTGTAACACGGGTCAGGGATTTCAGGGCACATTAGCACACATCAGTACGTCATTGGCAGGCACAGAAGATGGCTCACATGCTAAGCTGAGAATAAGCAGGCCGGTTGGAATGCTTGGCTCATTATCACCCAGATCAAAAAAATGTGGTGCTCTTTTGATTTACTCACCTGAACTAAATCTCAAAGCTCAATTCAAATCCCTGCAATAATACCAGTTAACTAATTTTCTGACATCATGTTGTGCAAATGACTCCACTTCACCATCTTCAGAAAATGAAAGAGGCATTTAACTTCACTACACATGATGCTGAGATCCATAAAATATGATATAATTGCCCTAATAAAAACACAGGCAAGGTATTAACAGGGGACTGCCAAATCTCATTATGTGGAGGCTGGAAAAACAGACGAGCGCCTCGTATCAAAACAGCCTGAACAATTATTAAACCAATTTTACAAGGATGGAGGCCGCTTAGTCTTATCCACAGCGTGTGGTTGGATACGGGGAAGCTGTGAGGTTTCATATTGGAGTCTAGGGAAAAGCCAACGTTGTAATCGCTGCTCGTCGGGCTCATGAGACAGCAGACGGTTCCCATGAGACATGAGGAGGAAAAACGCCACCTCTTCTGCCTCAAGAAGTCAGCGAGTGTCTCAGAGTTTGCTGGGTTCCCACAGCCCGCGGGCCCCGTGGCTACCCACGCGGTGAGCCCAGGTATGTGTGGTATGTCACCTGCACACCGAGGGAGCCGTCAGAGACCCGGCCGGAGGCTGGTACACCCCTGCCGAGAAACTTGATTTAAACACTCAAGATGAAGTGTGAGAGACTGAGTGCTCTGGTGGCTGCTACAAGAAGAGTAAATCTTTTTGTCTGACTGGCTCCCACACAAACTGTCCAATCAGCAGAGATAGGACTCAGTCACTTGTACTTTACTTGAGTATTTATTTTTCTGATAACTTTTTACTTTTACTACATGTTTTAACACAAATATCTGTACTTTCTACTCAATACAATTTCAAAACAGGCTTGTTACTTTAGTTTAAATGTAACTGACCGGAACTATCGATTATTTTTTATTTTGTATCATTGTGCACCACCTTCACAAAGTCAAGACTGAATTCAGCCGAAGTGGATGAGTGCATCCATTAGTGCACGAGCACGACAGACGTTACAAGATGAAAACAACGTGAAAGACGTAAGATGACAAATACTTAAAAGATGTAACAAGACAAAAAAAAAAGACAAGACATAACAAGACCACGGAAACGCCATTAACAACTTAAAAGATGCAACTAGATGAAGACTGGGTAGAAGAACTTACAAGATGCAAATGACGTAAAAGGCGTAACAAGATGAAGACGACCTAATACACATGAAACATGAAGAGTGGGACTCAACAGCGGACAAAAGTTGAGGTTCAGTTAGCTTTGCACAGAAACAGCTGGTAGAAATGTCCTTCAAGAGGGCCACTTTTTACTTTTATACTTTAAGTACATTTCAGAGGCTGTACTTTTTCACTTTTACATGAGTAAAGAAGTTGAATCAGTACTTCTACTTTTACCAGTCTTTTTTTTAAACAAGTTATCTGTACTCCAACTTCAGCATAACAGTATAAAATGTGTGCCACCTCTGCCAATCAGCTTCGCTCTCAGAACCACACTTTACACCAGTTACTCAAGAATCAAGCTGACACACTGAGTGAGCCCCGAGTGAGCACTCAGCGAGTCCCCTGAGCTTGGCATCCTGTAATACACATGGCGTGAGAACGGGGCCCGCACTGAGGACGGCATTGTCGGTGGATTTCTACTGTATAATTACACTCAATTAGTTTGAGCTGCTCAGTAATAATATCAAACCTCTCCGTTTGTCTGCCTGACGATGTGGGAGCCAATCAGATTAGACTGGGTATTTCTTCCCATCCAGCTCAAGAGCCTGCTCCCCTGCTTAGTTTTATGTCTCCATTCTGCATTGTATCAAGCAGCTGTAATGGCCTGTGGGGGGAGAAGAAGGAGGAAATCCAATCTTGCCAAGCGGACTCCATGCTGGCTTACCATCTAATTCATTTGCACTTAAATTTAGCATAAACTAAACTAATTTGTCTGTTTTGGAGCCTGTTTCTGGGACAATTTTATTGTCTCACTCTCACCAGTGGCGAACGGGCCAGAGAAACAAGTTGCAGCCTGATATAACAGCATGGCAGCAAATCAACACGTAAAAGACTTTATACGAGGAGGAGGCTTGACAAAAGCCAGGGGGATTTAGCTAAACCCAAATACTTTGGAGATAAACAGGAAAGCACTACCACATGCTGTTTATTCAATACAACTCACAACTATGCAGCAAGCGTTTAATCAGTAATGTGGAGCACTTGATTATTAACCCTCCCCTGCAGAGTGCTTTCAATTTGGCCTTTTGTTATCAATTATCTCTGAGCGTGATTGCAGTGCTGCACACTTTATACATGTTGGCAGGGACAAGGGTGTGGATGAGAAAACGAGGACATGCTCTCACCAATTTTGGCTTCCTTGGGTTGGTGAGTATTACTTCACAATTTGAAGAAATGCATTAGACAGCACATCTTAATGCAGAAGCACGTGGGGTTCTTTTGTTAGATGGAAATGAGACAGAAGCCATGTTTCCACCCAAAGCACCTGGGACGTTTAGTCTCTGGGACTACTTTTAAAGAAACTAAAATGTTTCTTCAGCCCGTTGTTGTCTGCGTTACCAATCCACTGCGGCCTAAAGACCAGCAAAGATGAGGAAAATTAGTCTGCTGATGTCTGAAAAAGGGCCGGGATTTTTGTGTGACTTCACAAGAACGACTTATTGATGATGCTGATGGAAAGGTCTGCAGAGTGACAGCCGCTCCACCGCGACACACTCTCATCCAGCGGCACAGGACACATCCACTCAGTCAGAGCCGAGCGCGCTGAGCTGAGTGAGGAGCGGCAGCAAACTGTCTCTGGTTCTTGAACCGGTTCTTGGAATCCAGCCCACATTTCCACCGGTTTTGAGTGGAACCGCTGTAATCAGGGACCAGCATCAAAAGAGAGCGTTGCACAATGCACAACAATCGGTACAGGGTGTCCCCAAGCAATGTTGTTTTCCCATTCATTTGACAGCCATTTATTTTGCCTTGATTGGCTCTCTTGCGTGACATACTTTAGTGATGGCTGGCTGGATGATTATTCTATTTCCTCACTTGGGGACAAAAGAAGTGGCGGAGCATTATTCTGGTGTGCTCTATCCATCCATCCATCTATCCATCTATCTATCTATCTATCTATCTACGTTGTCAGCGTTAAGATGGGCGATAGACTCCAAGATCAAGATAAAGAGAAGAGTTGGGACAGGACGAGAGGGAGAAACAGAGGAGAGGACATGAGAGAAGACAGGAGGAGAAGAATCGGGGTGAGGGTGTTGGTCATCCACCAACATTATCCGATGTAAAGTGTACTGTTAGTAGACAATGTGCGTTTAATAGTTTAACAATGTAATTTTCCATGAAAGAAAAGACACAAAAATGTTTGTGCATGATGTCAATAATAGCTCTTAGAGAGAAAATCCAAATTCGGGATCAGACTTTTGAAAAACCAGAAATCTGAATTGGCAAAGAAAATTGCAGTGGGTGCATCTGTAGCAAAAATCCAACATGCCCCCCCCCCAAAAAAGCTCCACACACCTTGCAACACTGTTGGTGTTGGCAATTGCTTGTTCCACCTCAGCACTTCCCAGGTTCCACTCCATTGCCCAAATTTGAACTGACCTGGCTACAACAGCTGACAGAGATAATGCAAGCAGTAAAACCATACTACAGATTTCAAAAGAGCATATTTTCTACACTTGGTGGTGTATTCACATGCCCCCACAGAAGTGTTAACAGTTGAATAAGAGAAACATTCTGATTATGTTGCACCACAGGTCATGCTCCTCAATCCTGATTCTCTAAGTTTCTCAGTCAATAAACCATATGGCATATTCATCAGTGTTTATAGTCCATATAAATTGTAAATCAACCCCCTGTGATAGCCTCCACTATATAGGATGGACCCCTGACAGAGCTTCTGCCATGACCTAGTTAAAGCTGGCTGGCAGCAGCTAGCAACAGCTCACAGACCGTCCACGGCCATCGGGCTCACCGTGCGCGTCCCTGCATGACGAAGAGAGTCTCATCCGCAGGCGGGCATCAAATGATAAAAATAAATAGAGGCACAGAATCAACCCAGCAACACAGCAGTTATGTAATACAAATGGTGCCCCAGTTACTCGCGAGCACTGCTGTATCTGCTGCTACTCCCGAAGCTACATAACCTGATCCAGATTAGATGGTCCAACCCAGCCTATTTCCTGCCACGCTGTAATGAAAGCATCAATAACATGCTGATAACGCTGACTAAGGGTCCACTTCACTTACACACACACTTAAGATACATAAAACACACCAACGTACACAAAGACATAAAGTCAATTACTCATTTCACTGATGCCTGCAGCTTTGAGCAGCTTTGGAGCAATCACACCCTGGAAAATTCCCTTAAACCTAGCCTGCATAGAGGAGGAAACATATGCTGGCTCAATGCATAATGCATGTGTGAG
>JAJHUR010111965.1:37946-73265 GCA_027495735.1 Lutjanus campechanus | reverse complement strand
AAGAGACAGGTGTGTGTGTGTGTGTGTCTATGTGTGTGTTTGAGAGCGAAGTGCAGCAGCTGTTAGCACTCCACTTCCTAGTAAAACTATAGTAGCAGTGGTGTGAGGAGGGGAAAGCAGCAGATTTACTCATTCATGGAGATGTCATCAACAGCAGCGCTCATGCTTGTCTGTGACTCGTGCACACAGGGACACACACACACACAAACACACACACACACACACACACACACACAGCATCAGCACCACCACTCCCTTTCCCATTTAAAACAGCCCTGCCTGAGAAGATTTCAATAATCCCAGCTCCACAGTGGGCTGTTTTTCCAACACATTGCCCAGGCCAGTCGAGCCTGATGGACGATATCTGTTCTTTACCCCCTGGCTGGCCCCCTAAGCCCACAATGCCCTTCCCTCTAAAATGTGGATGTTTTGTGTTTATCATCATTAGTTGCAAGGCCACCCCTGCACCGTATCTCAAAATACAGATGCACACATCTAATAAAAGACAGAAAAGTTTAAAATACAGCATTAACCAATAGTGATACATTTTTAAAGGACCAGTGTGTAGGATTTAGTGGCATCTAGTGGTGAGCTTGCAGATTGCAAACACCACATTTCTAAGTGTGTAGGAGAACCAACAGTGGCAGTGAAACTCTAACAAAACGCAGGTCCATTTTGGGCTACTGTAGAAACATCACATGATTACACACTAATGAACAGGAGTGGGAATAACTAATTACATCTGCTCAAATTACTGTAATTAAGTCATTTTTTTAGGTACTTGTACTTTTCTAGTCTGGAATTTTACTTGTACTGTTGTAAAATACTGTATAAGTCCAAACTTATACATTTCAACAGCATTTTGTAATTTGATTATAATATTTTACACACCACACAAAATAAAATCCCTCCCAAACCCATCCCTTTAACTGGCAGACTGTCAGTCTATCATCAGGCCATTTAACACTGTTGTTTGTGTTGCCGAGGAAACATGGGATTTCCTTCCTGTGAGGTTGTTGTTGTTGAGGTTGCTATAATATTTCCCTGTTAACAGTATGCAATTAATGAACAGTGGCTGTACATGAAGGTTTCGGACATACTAATAAATCTCGCACACTTGTTGTAGCGTACTAAATATGCTGGTAAGGAATTTCAGATGCAGAGTGCTGGCTAACGCTAGTAAAAATGCTAAGCCAACATCAACCAAGACGGTCAAAAATGCCCAGTTATCTCCAACAAGCTAATTATTTCACCCGAAGATGTTGATGAAGTTATTGATGCCTCACTTGAAGTTTTGTTGTCTATGGAAAGTTAAGTTACACTGCTTAGCTGTTGTGCTCATGTTAAACCGCGGCTGCTGTGGGGGACTTGGCTTCCAGGCTATGAAAACGGTGCACTCTGTAGCTTTTAGATGAACAGTATGTTGTGTTTGGTTAGACAGGTTGCCTTCACCAGCTTTACATGTCACATTACAAGTATTACAGCAACTGTTGTCTGCTTTTAACCACACTTGTGACTGCCTGTCACTCAGCTGAGCAAGCTGCAGGGATGATGTTGCTCTCTCTCTCTCTCTTTATACTTTCTATTACTCTCTCACCCAGGTGCACTTCCAGGTACCAATTTGGCACCAGTTATGAATACGTACTTATGTGGCCTGTAACATTAAGAGAACCGAGATTATAGATTTTTTTTTAACCCTAATATTTACTTGTAGTTGAGTATTATTTCAGAAAGGTAACAGTGTTTATGCTTGAGTACAGACTTTCAGTACTTTTTGAACTACTGCAATTATATTCCATTCCTGCCATATATTGCCAATAAATCCCCATAAAAATCTGACACACCGCTCCTTTAAATTCACACAGCATACACATTAATTATTAATTTGTTTACTTAACAGCTCTGCCTCGCTTGTAATTATGACCTTGCTGCTTAATATATAAGTGGTTTTATCCTGTGCTCATTAAAGCCTGCGATAAGTATTAAGTCATTAAACTGATTTGTGTGTGATTTTGTTCTTTTGCAAAGATAGTTGTATCTCATTGCCTATTTGTTCTGCTCTCTCTTACCCTCTATCTCTCCTGCTAAAGACGGTTAATTTGAATGTGTAGGGGAGTAATTGAAGGTCACACCTTTGTGTTGGCTGCCTGGCTTAATGAAGGCTGAAACAGTCTACAGCAGGAGTGCAATTCAGAAGAGGTGAAAACACACATTTTCAGCCTCTACACCACAGATGCAGTCATTGAGTATCTTGCAGACAACCTTAGACCGTGGCCGTCTTTGTATCATGGAATCTGCATCTGTTCTCCGTCGTTGCTTTCTTTCTTTTTCATAGACCAAAGCAATTTTAAAGGGGCACTCCTCCACTTTTACACATCACAACCAGTTTTACAATTCATGGAGAGTAACACTGTAAAAACAGTTGTATGATATCCTCTGTCGCTCTTGAGGAGTTTTGTCAAATCTCAGAAAATGACCCTAGTGATGTCATCAGGGGTTATCTCAGCTTGGACTCCCAAGAGAGGGGTTTTAACCTTGTTCTAGATGTTGGTCTGTTACCCTAATTAAAACTAAACTTATCAGATAAACATACATCCATGTGATAAGAATTACCTAAGACAGAAAAGTTTAGCCAATGTGCCATCTGCTAACATGGAGGGGGCGGGGCTTATGACATTGATCCTTTAGCTTCCTCCATACACTTTAACCAGAGTAATATTGGAACGGTTACTCAGTCAGCTAATCTACTACCCAAGAGGTAACTGCCTTCGGTTACAGTGGTGCATAAGTACAGCCTCACAGAGCTGCTAGCATTAGCTTACAAGCCTTGTTTTACCTGTATTCACAACTGAATACATGAGCAGCACAATGGGGACTGGAGGATCCAGTGTTTTTGGAGTTTGACCCATGATATGAACTCAATCTTAGGACATCTTCTCCTGTGCTGCATCTCTTTTGAGTGTTCTTTTTAAAATCTGTCTCTTGTGTGTTTCCCAGCCTCATGTTTTTGCAATGCTAAATGACTGTAGCGTACTTTTAATGCGTGTCCTGATTGACGATCTGCAAATAACATTGAATGACAACCAAAACATCCCAAATTTTGCTAGAAATGAGTGGGAGGTGAAGTCTGGCATACGCCTCCGCCCCTTCTTCTCCAAATAGACATGTCTTTTTTTCGAGGACTATATGGTCGCCTTACTGATAATGGCTGCCAGTTCTGTCACATCTCTTCCTTGCTGTTGACAGAATTTTCACTCTTAAGGATTACTGCGCTGGCCAGACAGACAAAAATATACACACAGGCATGGGTTCATGCACACACACATGCACACACACACATTAACAAACGGCAGCAAGCCATAAGACTGAGGTTGAGTGTTGGACATGGGGAATACAGGACTAAGGGGACCCATTGTATCTGAAGCCGTGACCCGGTCCTGCCTGCCTCAGATAACAGAATTACTGCAAATTGAACTTTAGGGTTTTCTCCCTCTCTTGGCTTTTTCCTCGCACCGAATCACTCTATCTTTCCCACTAACCATGTCACCTCCTCGGCTGCTCTCTCTGGGATTTACGTCTTCTGGGAAAATCATCCGCTACTGTTCTGTTGCTGTCCGCTGCCCCTGAAAGAAAGAGAAAGAGGCAGAGACTGAGAGGAAGTGGGAGTGAAAGAGAAGAGATGTAGACAAAGACAAAAAAAGATGGATGGTTGTTGGGCAGAGCGATAAAAAACACAGGAAACGGACAAATAGAGAGTCAAAGGAGAGAGGAAAGTGAGACTGATGTGTACGGAGTGAAACAGAGAGGCACAGAGGCAGAGGATGGAGGGAAAATGATGGCAAAGGGAAGAAATCAAGTCAGGAAAAAGACTCGAGGGAAGGCTCTGCACTCCCCCACACCTTCCTTAATTAGGAAATATAATATTGAGAGAGGATTGAGGTGGATCAAATGCGGGAGATAATGGTTTTATCTACGGCCAACTCAGAATTATGGATACAACTGCCAAAGACCTTTGCAGGTTACCTGGAGTGAAAAGAAGTGTGCGGAGAAGAAAAGCCCCGGGCTATGATTTGCACAATTGAATTTTAACAGAATTGTACGGAATACTCTTGCATTATTAAAGCCCCTATTAAAGACAGAAAAGGGAGAGTGTCTATTAACATTAAAGTGGATTTACAGCCTGAAGGGACTGGCAAACACAATGATAGAGATTCATCAAGCCAAATGCTGATTTCAGACATTTATTGTTGAATTGATGTACATGGATTTGTATCTCTGTCTTTGCATGAATGCAATAAAACAAGGTTGCAGCTCAGGATTATTTTCAGTATTGATTATTGTATAGGTCTTTGATTGATTAAATTACCTGTTTTTTTTAAATTTTTTTTAAACTTTGGAGAGCTGCCTCCAGAGCCAAAGAAGATAGTTTACAACTTTTTTTTCACAGGTTGAGTAGTGCTCCTTGTGAACTTCTCTAGACATTACCCAAAGGAACTTTATATGAGAACACAGTCAGTTGGACGGGACATTAAACAAACTTTATCCTGCCAGCTTTCTTGTATGAAGTCCTAATGAGCTCATGTGTGAATAGAGCAGGTCATTATTTGTACAATTCACTGCGAGTAAGCAGGTATGTTGATGATGTTTCTATTATGTGACTGGTACAAAGCCAAAAAAATACAAACACCTGAGGGTGAATAAAGACACAAACAAGAATGTCTGGAGAGACAATATGTCCTATTATCAAAATCAGTTAATCGACTGATCGTTGCAGCTGTTATTTCCTTGATAAATTACTGAACCAATAACCTCATTATTAAAACTGTTAATTCATTTTGTAGCAATCGACTAAATGATTTATTGACTGGTTGTTGGTTATTTAGTGGTATTCACGCCCACATGACCCTCAGCCTCTTTGAGGTTAAAGGTCGTGTTCTCGACCAGTCAAGGCAATGTGGTCCCGCTTGATAGGACAGAGGACAGTCTAATGTTTGACTCTGGTTCACTGTTTCAGGAATATCTGTTTTGCAGCAGCTTTAAGTGTGTCCTATAGAGCCTCCATGGTCTGATTCAAAGTATCTTCCTCTCTGATTGAATCCTAAATGGATTTTTCACCCGTAAAGCCTCTACATTCACAATAACCTTGAGTATTGCTATGGTGTGCACACCACTTTCATATATACATATCACTCTCCTTCCTCGCAAGACGCTGTTAAATACAGCAGTTAGCATTATGATCGCCTCCTTGGAAGGGACTATTTGGCTTCTACTTTTGGATGTGAAGGAGGAGACGAGTGGGATGTGAGTTGTGAAATTGCACACAACATTGTGAAATTTTTTTTAGGGAGCCAAACATAGAAAAACACTCTCCGCTTTTTTTCCCAGAATTCAGTGAGGGGAGCTGACCAGTGTGGCATATCATCCAGATGGGCGCTCACCACCTTGGGTTCATTTTGAGGCTTAAGCTGTTATTTCCACTCTCACAGCTCCTTTGCTTGCCCCTCATTGTTTTTAAGTCTGCTCAGTTTCCATCAGTTTTCTGCCCTCTGCCAAGTGGGAAGCTGTTGTCATCGTAACCACAAGCATCTCTGGCTTTCTCTCTCAGTTACTCTGTTTTCCTGCCTCTCCGTCCGCCTTTTTCTCTTCTCTCTGATGTGATAAATATTTATTTCCACGCCACTCGAGAAGGGGGTGGGAGGTGTGGCGAGGGGAGCTTGAGTGCTTTTTAAGGAGCTAACCGAATTGGAATTGGTGACTGGTACCAGGGTACAAGGACAGAGCACACACACATACTCAGAAAACACACACATGCATGGGTTGTATGGAGGGGAATTGATTGTGGCGGCAGCCTCATGCTTTTTTACAAACCTGTCTCATTCAGTGAGGGAGGCCTCTGGCTGCTTGCCCTCCCACGGGGGTCTTCAATATCTGTTATGGGTGGGTGTGGAGGCTTGTACCATGTGCCAGTCAATTTTAATCATATAAAGCTGTCTTGGCCTCGCACTGAAGGAATGCCGGCTTTATATTCCACTCCTCCTCACTCTGCTGTAGAGCATTAAAGGGATGGTCCAGGTTTTTTTGAAATAGGACTGTATTAAGTACTTAACTGTAGTCAGTGTATTACCTACAGTAGATGGCATTTGGCATGTCCCCCGTTTGGAGAAGCAGCAGGAGCACCAGCACAGAAGCTAAGCAAGTCCGCAACAAAATATATATTAACCACATATATTTAGAATACTTTCTCAACTTTACGTTGCTGTCAGATAGCCTGTTCTGATGGGAAACCACAGTTATATAAGCCAAATATCAGTCTTCTTAATTTTTTTACTTGCAGATCACGGGAGTTGCTCATATACCACTGTCTCAATTGGTTAATTTGTTTGTGTTTTTGTATGATCAGATTAACGACAGGGAATACTGTCCCAAGGTGGTTTACAGCTGCTCCGATCTGGACTCTGACTCCGGGGACAACATAGACATGATAGTTTCAGGAGAGGCATGAAGCAGGAGAGGAGCAAGAGGGAGGTCAGACACCAGTCAGGGGTCATTCCCATGTTGCCAAGAGCAAAACCTGGCAAGAAAACCACTGCGGTGTTGTTGGACTGAGCACAAACCGGATGCTACAGTGACTCAATATTGCATCTTGAGGTAAAAGTGGTATCATGAGACAGGAGGGTGGGGTGTACGGTTATAGTTACAAACTCTGCACCTCCCTAAACTTTTTTTCAAATTTCTATAGAGATATCATGATAATAATGTTATTGTAAATTCTTATGGTAATCATGTAGTGAAAATCAGATACTGTGACAGCTCCAGACTTAAGCATCTCTCTCTTAGCTTTCTTAGTTACTGCACAATATTAGAAAATACTTTCATTTATGAGTGTGGAGTATTGAACTATGGGTGTTTACTTTCTTGAGACATTTTTATGAAATCAATATCTGGTAGCCATTTCTTGAGTTGTGTACCACAAACTCTTGTTTTTCTTTGGCTTTCTATTTTAAACCGAATGCCACAAACTCGTCAGCCCTCCCATGCCGCTCTCCCCAACCTTGTCTTTCCCACTGTGTCCCAGTGGGCCACAATTACAAATCTTCCTCCCACCATATGGGCCAAATCCTATAATAGCTCGAGCTGAAAGAGGTGTGTTTGCTCTGAGTCTTCGTCCCTCATTCGCACAAAAATTACACGCATTAGTAGCTGTGGGACAAAGCGCAGCTAAAGAGGGGGACCTCGATGTGAGATGGTGCAGGGCTGGAGAAGGAGCCGCTGTTTTGCATGGCAATAGGCTGATAGTGTGTATAGATGAAGTCATGGGGCTGGCTGGCCATCAAACAGGAGGCTGAATGTGAAGGAGGCCGGGCCCCGGACGCTCCATGGCTAATTGTGTTACCCAGAGAAAGCCCGGGCCGGCCTGTTCTCAGCCATTGAGGAGCAGAGGCGCGGGTTTAAAGCCTTTCAGGAGAAGGTAGAATGGTCCCCCCCAGTCTCTGAATGGACCCCTCCAGAAACTGAGAACGGCTGAAAGACAAAACGAGAGGAGGAATGTGATTATTGGATTTCCCAGAGAGTAAACTGTGTTGGCAAACATACAGTTGAAAGAGTTCACTGGTGCTTTTCAGAAACTGATACTGTCTGGGCTGAATGTGTGGTGGTGCAACATTCACACTAAATAACTGGCCAGAGAATGAAACTGTTGAACACCCCTCAGTGCTAACAGTTCTCGGCCATGCAGATCAGCTTTTGATTAGCTTGTATTGATCCCTGATAGAAATCTGTGTTTACTGATGTGCTTTCATAGCTTAGCCAGACTTACCAGAGGGGACTTTGGTTAATGACCTTGTCATCTATCCTGCACAGATCGAATTGCCACCTTTAATACTCAGGATACACTGCACCTGGACTCGCTCATCCGCTCTGTGTCACAGAGATGGACACAACTTACAAATTACAAATACTTGCGCAATAATTGTATCAAAACAGAAAATACTATAAAAGGAAATGTAATTAAAAATGCAAGTATTTTGTTGTTTGAAAATACAAAAACATATTTCATGCAAAACGATATTATCATGCTTTAGGCATTAGTAGCCTCAATATAGGTCTGACCTTAAAGGAGCAATATGTTAGAGAGGGATTAGTGGCATCTAGTGGTGAACTTCCATTCATTCATTCATTCATTCATTCATTCATTCATTCATTCATTCATACATTCATTATCCATAACCGCTCACGGGGAGGCTGGAGCCTACCCCAGCTGATATTGGGCTGGGGTAGGACACTTGTCCCAGTGTCACAGCGTCGTTACTATCTAACAAACACAATGCAAGTTGCACTGTTTTCTTTTCCTGCAGTTTAAACCTGAGGATAAAAAATGTGTCTAATTTGAGAATATAATGACTTATTTAGTAAATATAAATAAATACAAGCTCTTAAAGTATTTTGTTAATCATATATATTTTTTTCTTCCAAGAAAAATACAAATAACAAAATACTCAAAAGTAATTAAATACGTACTTTTACACTCTGCTGTTCATTGTCCTTTTCCTTTCTTTCTCTTTGTGGTCATAATTTACAACAACCATGAAAATACTGGAAAAAAAAGTCAGATTTACACCCGTCATATAAAACTCTGTGTCTCCAGGACGGGTTGGTGGATGTTGGAGGATGAAGCACCAACCTGCCCTTCTCCCTATATCATCTCCTTCACCTTGACTTTGCTGACCTTGGGTTCTGGGATATTTAACCACAGATATCCTTGAGTCTTGCTATTTTTATGTCTTCCCTAACCTTTTAAAAAATGTTCTACTCGGCCAATACCTTAGTTTATAATCTCCATCAATCTCTGTCGGCTGGCGAGTGCACCCCCGAAAGACATAATCGGATTTGGGCGGCATTAAACAGCGAATCACTGCTGTCATTGGACAACCTGCTAGTAACCAGGTTTAGAGGGGAACACCGCATTTGTCAAGTGTCAGGGCTGAGGCGCAAACACCACATATGGACATGAACTGTACACTTGCTCTCCAGTCTCACAGGAATTCACGTGAGCTGTTAGGACGAGGGGGGAGCTGTCTCATTTCATTTACTGTCAAGCTGGACGTACAAGTTAATGGGCTTCCTTAAGCCGAAATGAAGATTTTAAATGTAAGGAGGTCATGAAGATAACCTCTCAGAGGGTGTAAGTGTTGCTACAAGCTCATGAGGCATTTACTGACAATGAGTGGGGAAAAAATCGACTCAGTTTGGGTCAATATAGCTCAAAGGTAATACTGGGTTGACTGTACCAGTATAAGTAGAAAGCCATTAGGTTACCAGTGAAAACCAAGACACTGGGTCAAGTCTGCAATTAGCAATTATTTGTCATCTTTATTTGATCAATGACATTTTGATGTTTAAAACCCCAAAATATTGATTTTATTATAATGTAAAATAAGGAAAAGCAGCAAAACTCTCAGGAGCTGGAAAAGAAAGTTTTTTTTCTTAAAAAAAAAAAAAAAAGACTTAATCAATGAATAGATGGCAAAATGTCATGCAGAGTAACAGAAAAAACAAAGAGGATGGACCCAAATGTGGACTTGAGGCAGGGCTGCTGCAGTTCAAAACCAGGTCTTAACCAGAGAAACTGTCCAAGGACAAACAAAATCCAAAGGGGAGGCTGCAAGATATCCAAGTCCAATAAATCAGTCCAAAGACAAAAGAGAAGTCCAAAACACTCAGAAAATACTAAGGCAAGTACACAGAGACAAAGTGGGCTAAGTTAGCTAACGTTAGCAAAACACTAGCTAACCAGCTAGCTAATGATTGATATAGATTAGTTGCATTTGGCTCACATCAGCTTATTTAAGATGTGTATATATGTATGTTGCTCTTACAGGTCCCTCAGTAAAATCATTTAACCATCTTCAAAATGTACTTTTCTTTTCAACATAGACGAACCTAGCACATAGCACATAGCATAGCAAAGTGCAGGAAACAGGAAAGGAGAAAGATGACCAAGTTAGGACTTAGGAAAAGTCAATTATTTAAATTGGGGATTAGTGACATGTCATACCATATGTTAGGTTGGGTAAATGACCCAACAGTAACATAAAAAAAACATTAAAAAGATGATTTCTTAAATGTCTTGCTTGGTCAGTCCAAAACTCAGTGATATGCAGTTTATTATGATAATGAAGAAAAGCAGGAAATCTACATTTAAGACACTTTTCCTTTTCTGCCACCCACAAAGTCACTTCAACGATTAACTGATTATCAAACTAGTTTATAACTTTTCTTTTTTACCGCTTGGTCGGGCAAGTGAGTTGCCATATTTACTTGCCCAAAATGGCTTTTTACTTGCCCTGGGCAAGCGTGCAAGCAGGCAAATGGTCAAGTGGGCAAGCCTTGTTGTTGAATCCTGTCCAGTGTAGTGTCAGTGCTATACTGACCTCGGTTTAGAGCAGGTGTTTCCTCATGTTCAGATTGTCTACTTCCTCTTTGCCTGCCAAGTGACTTGTGTTGCCTGTGTTCCCTCAGACGGCGATATTCATTTCAGATGTCTGTATTGTTTGTTCTGGAAATGAGAAATATGTATCAGACGTGGGGTGATGTCTCATTCATCACCAGCCCCCACTGTCCGAGTATCTCTCCAGCGAAGACAGATAGATATGGCAGAGTATTGTCTGCGTCTGACACTGTTGTCAGAAACGGTCATTGTGGATGTGAATGCGTCTCATTCCCGGGACAGATAAAGCAGAAGCCTCTCTCCTTGCTCTGTAATTGTATTCTGCCTCCATGCACTGGAGATGTAAGTATCAGATGATATGAGTAATGAAAGTGCTGAAATGAGATGCTTTCCTCTTTCAAGTGTCACGCACAAACTTGTTTGGAGCCGCTTGTGAGGATGGATAGATTATTTGCGTGCATGCGTATGTGTGTGTGTCTAAGGAGGGGAAACAGTGATCGGTAATCATTTGGAAGGGAGAAATGAGGCGCCTCATCAATCACGCGGTGTTCGTTAAAGGTTACGTCGCCACATCTGAGGGAACGTATTCGGCCCTAGCAAGGGGAATAAAAAAGTAATTATCCTTTATCATCAGCCAGAGGAGACTTGACATAATTAGGTTTTTTGTTTGAAGATGATTTGGGCTTCCTGTCCTTGGGGATTAAATGTTTTACCCAAGCACTGGACTGGATCCCCCGTCCACTGGGCCATACAGTCGTCCAAGTTGTCCATGATTCTGTCCATTGATCAGCTGTCGTGATCTGTGTTGCACCTCCCCTTCTGCAGCTTATCTCTTGGTTCTGTCTGTCGCCGTCCGTCTGTTTGTGTTGTGTCTTCATGAGTTGACATACAACGTCATCATGCCTACAATTATATGATATGGGGGCTGCAGGCTGGCAAAGAAAAAGAATTTCCCCTCAGGCGTCAATTAAGAATCAGACTGAACTCTAATAAAACTGTGTTATTATTGGCAAGGCCACATCACTCAGACCTCATTTTCACAAAAGCTCATCTTTGTAATTGAATGTTAAATATTCATTTTGAAATGGACACGTAATATCCCCTGATATCTGCTGCTCTTAAACTCTGAGCCCTAAAAATCCAAAAAGTATTACATCCTAATAAACTTCTTTTACAGTGGAAAAGCTGCTGGTTTTAAAAGCAAACAGCTTTGAAACCGAGTCAATACTTCATTTTTCAAATTTTTTTAGATGGTAAAACTCATTTCATACAGTTTCTGTTACTCCCCGAACAATTTGAAAAAATATTACAGTGTATTAAAAGCAGTCCTTCAGTGCTTTTTAAAAACACTTTAATCCATTTCTATTATGTTGTGGTCGTACGATTGAAAAGTTGATACAGACTTCTGCTATCAGTGTTTCTTTGTTAAAGACAAAGAGAGCGGTTCTGAAGAAAGATAGTTGTCGAGTCTCATTCTCAGACGCTTTGGGTTGCTGGCCACAATCTCCCGTCTACATCTTTCTGTTTTTGTCAGTAAACAGAGCCAAGAGAAGGTGCAGAAGTCTAGTTTTTTCTCAGTCCACTTGAGTTGAACTTGAATACACTGAAAGGTTATTATTGAATTTTTGCCCAATGATGCCAAATGATTACTCCAGCTTTTTTTTTTGGCTACTTTTTGGCACCAGAAACAAGCTGTGAACATAACACTGACCTTTTAAGTTGAATGGTGGTGAAAATGCCAACATGGCAACTTGGCATTAGCTTCACTTGGAGTTGGATGTTTCTGGTGGTGTGATGAAGGTCGGATATTTCCCTTGTACACCAATGACGGAAACATTACAATCTTTAGCTACTAAATGCTCAAATATGTACACCAGCAACCTGTTTTACCCCTGCAGTGAATTTGGACATAGAATTTCCATCACTGATTGATTGTCAGGCTGCATTAAAGGTAGTTTTTTTGAGCTTTTGTTGCAATTAAACTCTTTATTAAGTATTAGATCTGCCTTGGTGAATCTCCAAGGTGAATAGACTTCCAGTTGATAGATTCATATGTCGTGCCATCTGTCACCATTTATTGACATGTCAGTTCAAACTTTATTTTAGTACTACAGGTAAATATGTTACAAGTGATAACTACCTGAGGTAAAAAAGCAGACCTCAGACACCCTGACCACAGAGCGAGCTGTAATGATTCTGAATTAGAGGAGGACAAGGACAAGGTGGCTTCTCTCCCCACCATCACCAAGCTTCTAATTACCTGCCATCTCCCTTTGTCTCGTGGACTTCATGCTGGGTTGTAAAGGCTGAGAGACAGAGAGGCAAGAGAGGAAGAATTATGGAAAAGGGGGCAGGATGAAGGAAGGGGGTTGAGAGACTGTAAGAGAAAGAGAGAGTGAAAGCCAAGTGAAAATCCATATACATGATTTATACCAGTGCGACTGTGCGCGGTAGGCAGGAGTTATCTTTTATTTATGAGGGCATCAGCGGCAAAGCGCCCAGATGTTAAGCTGTGTGGGGATCTCATCTAGCCAGAGTCGCTCTCCGGCAATAAAGCTAGAAGGTAGGCTGTTCGGAGCTGGGGAGGGCAGGCAGGCGGCGTAAGGATATGTGTGGAAGAGAGACGAGGCTTTGTCTTCTTTGACGGAAAGCTCTGGGCTTGATTGTTGTGGCTGGGAGCAGTCGCCTTAGAACTTCTTTTAGATTTGTTGCAATTTGTTAAACCACAAACCAAAGAAAAGAAAAAGAACCTCAAGTGCTGATGGAGTAATTTACTGGCCGGGCTCATTTTCCACTTTCTCATTATTTATCTGTGGAAGACACTTGTTGTTTTCTCCTCTGTCAACAGCTCATCAACGAGGCGCTCAGGATTCATTATGGAAATGAAGCCCTCATTGTCAACCTCTGCAAATCAGATGCAAGATCTCCATGCCGAGCATCATCATCATCAATCTAACCTCACATTAACACAGCCTGCATATGAAAAACATGCCTGGCGTCCTAATAGCACTAATAAAGGCGCCTGCTAATGTAATGCTGCATCCACCCGAGGGTGGAGGTTGCCGACAGGGCAGCAGCTCACACTCAACATCTTTGCTCTAAAGTGAGTTTTTTTTTTTTTAATAACGTGGCAGCATTGGTGACAAATGCCTAACAGCCCCGGGGCCGAGTGCACAGAGATTTGTGAACTGTAACAGGAAGGGAAAGGTTACGCTGTGACCGGGTCACCCAAACCCTCCAGCAACCCAGCACGTCCGGCAGCTCTGTTGGTTTAACTGTGGCTTCTTTACAACTCTGACAGCTTCAGCTGGCACAACAGCCACATTTCAAGCATCGTATAACCAAAGTGTGTTTGTTTTTCTAAGGACGTACGGTACAAGTGCTCTAAAGCCTACTGCTGCTTTTGGGGCTTCTGTGCATGTGTGTACTGTTTGGCTCTGGATTCTGCTTGATCCTGTAACAGAGGAATGATTTAACAAACCAGTCTGGCTCTGCAAAGTGAATTAAGGATCCTGTCTATTAGCTATAATATGAAGTCATTAAGGAAATTGTGCAAATGACTTTGAGGTATGGGGGACTGAAACTGCCAAAATCAAAAAGAAATAAAACTAAAATTTTATTTTTTAATATATTATTTTTAAACTTTATTCATGCATTTATTTGTGTATTTTTTCTTTGCATTTTCCTCCTTATTTATTCCCCCAAATTAAATAAATAAGGGGAAATGCAACAGAATAATACACAAATAAATATATAAATAAATACAAAAAAAATAATAATAAATAAATAAAGGGAAAGAAAAATGAGAAAGTAAATAAATTAATTAAGGAGAGTTAATACAAATATAAAATATACAAATAAATTAAACCAGAAATATCAGTTTACAGGTATGTTACATTGTATAAAGTAAGTGATGCCTACATTTATTTTTTATATTATTTGTGGTCTTTTTAATTTATTTATTGAGTCATTTATCTATTTCTTGGTTTTGGCAGTTTCAGTCCCCCATATTTAGGAGCTACTGAAGACAAAATAAAAGCCCACGTATGAGTGAAAGTTTTTATTGTCATCTCAGGAAAACAGAGTTTAGGAGACTGTGCTGTATGTGTGATGGTGGCCGTTCATTTGCCCCTCCACCTCCGCTCCATTATCTCAATTGCAGCAGTTAGCTACAGTAAATGGACAGTCTTAACGTGACACTTCTTGGCTCCTGAAGCAGGTGCTTACGTTATAAAACACATTCAATTTCAGTGCCGAGCCGCAGCTTCTTAATAGCTCCTTTCCTATTAGCAATTACTGAACATGAAAAAGGTTTTGCCAAACTCTTCTATACTGCCAGTTTTTGATTTCAGAGGATCTTCATCCAACTTAAAGAGATCAAAGGAGGATCCCAAAACATTTGCAGTTTTCCACGTGAATAACCAGGGGCATCCCAACCGCTACATGTCGGGTAACAGAAATCCATACAGCGCTCACATCAGCTTTGCACTGCTGCTGATGAAAGGTATAATCTCAGTCACTGACAAATAGGGACTGTCTACTGTCTGCTGGAGGAGCGTTTCACTCTTTGCATGTGTGACTGTGTGTGTGTGTGTGTGTGTGTGTGTGTGTGTGTAGCACAGCGAGCTGAGTGCAGGCAGTCAGACAAAGAGCCACTCCCTGCCGGTTGTTGAAGGCTGTTGTGTAGATGCACGGCTGTGTCTGCTAAAATAAAATAATATTCCACAGCACAGGGGATGTAGAGTAATATATGACATTTTATTGTTTATCTTCTATCATGGGATTTTTTGTAATATCAGGAACTGTGATACGCAATTTTCTGGTCTAAATTAACACGGACAAAAGTCTCCCAGAACGACTGATAATGAAGGTTTGTGTGACTTCTCATTACTGCACCGCTCAATTTGAAGACATCAACTGCAAAACTATATATTTTTTATTTTCTAAACATATATTGTTACATAAAGATCCCAAAGTCTACTGGTTATTAATTTTTCATATCACGCAGTCAAAACAACAGCCTGTGTGTTTTTTAATGGGGCGCTTGAAAGCCCATATCCAGGTCTTCACAAAGCCAGACATTTTGTCCAGTGAACATTTACATCTACGCATCACTGGAAGACTTCTTTGTCTTTGATCATGATGGTTGGACCATGTACTTACACTGGTTTTGTTAAACCAAAGATTTAAAGTACCTTTACAATATAGTAGTAAAAATAGTCGCTTGAAATTTACTTTACTTTTCAAATATTTCTTTTAGAAAACGTTGGGTAACTTTGTTTCGATTGTGATGAAAAAACATTTTTAATGGTCTTCAACATATGAGATTTTAGACAATGTAATGGGAAATCGAAATAGATAACACTGACAGCGCTAGTACAGTCATCCATCACATCCACACCTGAAACACCATGTCAATCAATCAAACAATGCCAATATCACTGTAGAACGCAGCAGTGCATGTCAGCATGTCAGCCCAGTGATAACAACATCCAATATATTTTATGTCCTAAAATGTGGGGAAATAGACACAACTGAAGGAATAACAACATTAGCTACAGATAGCTTTAGTTTAAATTGTATTACTGTGCCAGAGCTGCATACTTGAACATTAAAGAAACAGTTCAAAACAGGTCTGGAGTCAAGTTCAACGAATCAAGACTCTTTGTATATTTTCTTATTGTGCAAATAAAAAAATTTCAATGCGTTCTTTTTAGTGAACATTTCAAAATCTTTAAGACATTATGCTTAAAAAAAGTGATGAGGACAAATCCCCAGAATCAATACCACTGTCATACCGGTCTGTTCGATATGAAGCTGGAGCCGGGAGGCAGTTAGCTTAGCTTAGCATAAAGACTGGAAACAGGGGGAAACAGCTAGCCTGGCTCTGTCCAAATGTAACAAACGTTGCCTGGTAGCACCTGTGAAGCTCTCTAAATAAGATGCTATATATTGATTGTTTAATCTATTAACTAACCCAAGTGTAGAAACAACTATTTGTGTTTTTTGGGGCGTTGTTATGTGAAGGACTATTTCTTGGCCGGAAGCAATAACAGGAGAAAATCCAAGAGAAAGGTGATTTATAAATATTAAATTGAATGTTAATGATTTTCCATTTCAATAGTCAAATAAAATGTCATTAAATTATTCAACATTTCATTTGACCTAAATCAGCGGTTCAATATGTGCATGGCAAATTCAAATATATGTAATGCAAATACAATCTGACATTAATCTGTTTTCTCCACCCTCAACTTCAGATGCCCACCTGCCCTCTGTTGCTTCACCTACTCCATTCCAATAACAAATCACTGGGAAAAATAAACCACGAGAAGCAAATATGTAGCGGAGGACATTAGATCTGATAAGAAATGGAAGAAATGTTTAGATCAAGATGCAGTGAGTGGAACCTGTAGCCCAGGCGCTGTTATTGCACCACCAGACAGCACATCAGCCAGTATGGCATCTACTCCCCATAGAACCTCCATTATCATAATGTCCCTGGGCTTAGCACCCCGTCCCAAAGGCCAATGGGGTCTCCATTTCACTGCTCTAATAATGGAAAGTGCCTCAGAGCCTTGCCAGACCTCCAGGCTTAGCCCGTTTAGGATTTGGCCATTAGGAATATTGTGAGGAAGTGTGATACATGTGCATACTGTACGTGTTATTAGTGTGTGTTTGTGTACATACTATAAAAGCTGGGACAGATCCAACACAGGAATAATTCATTGGCAGTTAATGGGATTTCAGTAGGAGCTTGTGTTGTTGACAGTTTACTGTAGCCGCCTACCTCAGTGTGAATTATTAAACGGCTGTGAATTCCTATTAGTGGTTGTGACAATGGAGCAGGCCAGACAAAGAGCTGGATTCGCGCACTGCACCCACACACGACAGAAAACGGAGAAAGAGCGACATGTTACTGAACTCTTTCTCATTATCACACAAAAACAAACACAAGACTCTGACACATTTTATTTCGTTCGGACAAATTTGATAATTATTCACACAAGTTTAAAGAGGTACTGCACAATTAAATTTGTTTTTGTGCTGTAAACTATCATCAATGCTGGTGTTAATATTGACATTTCTTAATAAATTTATAAATGTTGGCATGCTGTGGTTTAAAATGACTCAAAATGTCACACTGTTTTAAATCAGCCCGACCGTTTGAGACTGCTTTACGTCATGAAATGTACATTTAAAAAAGAACGTACAGGACAGGAGGTGGGCTGAGTTCAGCCAATCATGACTCATTGAATATTTTCTAATTGTGCATATAAACATTTAATTGGTGCTCATTTTCAAATATATCATCATTTAAATGGATTGTTCACAGGAGTTCAGTTTTTTTTTTCTTTTTTCGCTAACCCTCTATTTAGCATTTTTCAATTTTGGTGCTTTTGAAGCTGTAGAAGCATCACTAGACAGCAACAGCAGGACTATGTACTGTCACTCCCCAGCAGACATGCATGATTTTTTTTTCTCCAAGACTGTTCCACCTAGTCCCATCCTACTGCAGTGTGACTGGCTAGTACTCGTTGCTTCCACAATATGTGATTGTCAGAAAATCAACTATAAACCATGATCTTTTCCTAAATCTACCCAAGTAGCTTTTGTTGCTAAGTCTGCCCAAGTAATTTTCTTGCCCAAAGCTGCCCAAATAGTTTTCTTTCCTAAACCTACCCACATAGTTTTTGTGCGTGAACCTGCCTAAACTGCAACTGAAAACAAGTCAACTAAGTCTAAGAAAGAAAAGTTAACTCTGAAGTTTAGCCTCTTATGTGAGAGTCCTGTGTTCGATCTGTTCATCCACCACAGCCTCCTTGCTACTTCTTCCATCCGCCAATATACTGGCGCTCACAGCTTATCAGAGCACAGTAGTTGTAGCCAATCACAGTACAATAGGGCAGGACTAGGTGAAACTTCTTGGGAAAAAAGCAGACACACACACACACACACACACACACACACACACACACACACACACACACACACTTTTTGTGTCTGACAGCAGCTGCCCACGTGTTGTTAGCTCTGACTGCTAGCTGTTTACTGCTACACTGAACTGTGTTACCTCCTGCTTCACACACTATGTAGCCACGAGGCCCCCCACAGTGGTTGTCATGTACATCCCCACCCTGCCCCAACCTCAGTCCCTTTGCTTTTTTTTTTTTTTTTTTTTTTTTTTTTTTTAAGCATTTTTCAAAATGAAGCGGTGGATGGAATTAGGCTCTGACCTGGGGTTGCAGTTACACTTTACAGAATTACCTTTACAGAAATAGGACTTACTGTAACAAGATTTAAATAAAAGCATGAACCCCTCACAGCCTGGCTACCTACACAGTCGTGTTTCCGTCACTTCAGAGGACATTACATTGACTTACATTAATTTCCTGGAGACTTAGCCTAACACTAACCATAACCACTACTTGCCTAGCCCTAACCCCCCTAACCTTATCCTAACCCTAACCCAAGTCCTCACCCTGAAATTTAGTGATTTATATTATGGGGACTTGTGTTTTGTCCCCATAAGGAAGGCAAGTCCCTGGAATGTGAGTGTGTAAACAGTGTTATGTCCCCACAACATGAGTAATACACCTCCACACACACACATTGAAAACACAAGCACATGTAACCAACAAGACAGAGGGAACAGCACTTCCCAAGTCACAGGGAGCCTTAATTTAATTTCCCAGTGTTTGCTTCGAGATGAGACAAGGTCATTTGCATTTCCTCCCTGAGTATTTTTGTAAGCTGCTACTCAGCCCACCAGTAGAGCAGAGACACACACAGAATGAGGGGGAAACACAAGAAAGCTGAGGCTTAAATAAAAAAGCATTGTTTTGGGTCTGTGAGAGCTCGAGGTTGTCTGTGTCTGTGTTTGTCTGTCTCATTATGCAGATACACAAGGTTACAGTGGCTGCCTGCTGGGTGTCAGTGTTTTACTATCTGTTCTCAGCTTTCCATGAGAACGTGGGCATGGCGGACAGCACTATTAAAAGCCAAGGTGTGCTCTCGACCCAGCTGTCTGTCAGCATGATTGGTTGGCTGTTTCTAATCGATGGAGCCTGGCCCACAGGCCGGCCACCTAAATCCATACAGACGGCTGGGAAAGATGAGATGGCAGTGGGAACGTAGGCTGCAAGAAAACTGTCACACACACACACATGCAAACACACACAAACCCCCTCTCCTTGTTTAAATGGCTCCCCACTGTTTAAGACCCCATCGATCAGTTAGTGAGCGTGTGGCATTTTGACTTAAACCGTGCATGGATAATGGGCTTGGCAGGCACCATACAGATAGTGGGACAGCAGCCCAAGGAACAAGCAGAGGGGGGGCTCATTAATCCAGGGGCATGCCGTGACATTGCCAACAGGCTGCAGCTGGATTGAGGAGCATCTGGAGTGCCCCACCATCACCGACCCACCCCTCTTTGGAGCAGCGGTCTGGCCTGGTCTGGAGCAGTTGACTGCCAAGGCAGATGGTACATTGGGTGGATGCAGGCTGGGCATGAGATGTGCATGGGCAGTGATGTGGGTGATGGAGGCACACAGACATGCTTTGGCTCGCACTGGGCACGCTGGTCATATTTACTTAGCGAGGGAGTGTAATGTAGGATTCATGGTTGTGCATTTTGGGTGCATTTATAGGGCTGGACAGGGGAGGCTTTGGGAATTGGTAGCGTGTAGAGACTTTCCGCATAAGCCTGGGATCAGACTGCAAACCGCCAGGCTGAAAATAGCCTGATCCAAAGGACGAGAATTTGAAATGGGCATAACCATTCATCCTTTAAAGCTCCATAGTGTGTCGTAGACAACTGATTATGCGTGTGGGACGCCTCATCAGGCACACAGACTAGCTTGTCATGTGAATTTTTTTGCCCTCTCTCACCTGATTTGACAACATCTACAATGTGCTCTGTGATGCTCCAGATGCCATTCCTGATCAAGTCATGGCAGGACCATAATCGCCTAATCTGACATGGCGACCGTCCTGAAAGACTAAAATCTGGTGCAGTCTGTTCATGTCATGAGATACTTTATCATGCACCTAGGGGTGGAGTCGCTGCTGGACATTTGGGTTCCCTAAGCGTGCCTAAGCGGCAATTCATGGTGTCATTTCGTATCAAAAATTTCTGTAAGTACTGAATGGCCTAGCCCTAACCCTGACCTACGAAAGCCACACCTTAAGTTTCAAAAATTGTCTCACTACAATGAAATGGCTGCTATGGGCAATAATATCACACATGAATACAATTAGCCCCTTTATATTCACAAAAGTCTCAGCTTTCCATTCATATCCAATTTATGATATTTCAGAAAAAAAAGTCATTCTTGACGTGAGAGGTCAAGGGACCCCTTTGAAAATGGCCATGCCAGTTTTTCCTTTACCAAAAATGTAGTATAACTTTTAAGCTATACAATGTTTTCTTGGTCAAGAGTTTTGCTCTCACTACCTCACCTGGTCTGGTGCGACCTGCAGCTTATAATGGCTAAAACCAGCTAATGTTAGTTAAAGTAACATATTGCTGACCACAAGTTGCTGATCTCTTCTTGACATTTCAATAGTTTTATCGGTAAAGAAGAACTAAATCCAGAGACATGTTTGTTGTTTCCTGCTTGTGGTTCAGTTCCACTCACTTTTAGTTAACTATGATAATGTATTTATTGTAGCTTGCTCAAGAGAATCATGGGAAAATTAGGGAAAATTCAATGTGACGTCACCCTGTACCTATCACACTGTCAGGTGTGACTGAGCTCGGATGGTTTGGCTCACACAGAAGAATCCAGCCAGGCAATTACTGGCCGGTCATTCACCGTCACCTGCTTTACAGATGGTTTCATGGTGATATTTAGTTTACACATTCATCACGCTCTGCCGTCCAGATCTGTGCGTGCAGGTCTGCATATTCAGTTTGTCGTTGCTGTTCAATCAATGGTGCTGCTGACGGGCTCTTTCACCTCTGAATCATCAGTCTGGCAGCACCTCTGTGAGGTTCTGCTCCTGCAAAATTACACCGTTATTACGGACTAAACACACACTCAGTGGTTTCCAAACTCAGACATCAATAAACTAATCACACACCCAGTGTGAGACAAACGCCACGTCAATGCACCACAATCGCAAATGTCAACGTTAATGAATGTAAATGTATTCAGTGTAAACCTACACACCAGTTGAACTGTTGGAGGGCAGAGAGGTGCAGCAGTGAGCAGAGACATGTACTGTCCCTCAACCAGATTCAGTTTGACAATCATCCTCGCTGCTGAAGTGTCCTCGGTGCTCCATGGTGTTTTCCTACAGCTCAGCCTGACCTCTCGCCTCTCTGTTGGTGTTGCACAGGAAAAAAAAACAAAACTTCTTTTGTGGGATAGCAGTATTATTTAGTCTCAACAGTAGATTTGTGTTGTCTTTTCTAATTATACAGATTCTTTTCTGCACATACACAGTCTCAGCACATCACCTCTCATTAGCCAAGATGGGCACCAAATTGAGCCGCTTAATTAGTCCAAAACAGAGAGAGGAGAAAATTGCTAATGACAGGGAACACAATCCACATTAAAACAGAGCATGCGCACCAGCGTTTGTGTGTGATTTTGTGCACATATATCTGTGTGTTTTTTTTCTGAAGCCCGTTCTTCTGGAAGTGTTGATGAGCGTAATCTGGACTACATATGGCTGCATTCTTGTGAACAGCAGACAGCTTCATTCTAATTAACCCACAAAATGAGAGGAACAGGAGGCCGCAGTTTGTGTGGGCGTGCTGGACCAGTGCTGGGAGAAAGAAACCTTATCGTGGTCTCATTGCTGGGACCTGAACTGTGGAAGGAGACATCTGATAGGCTGACTGCTCTCCCCGCATTGAGCATCCTCTGGGCCTGAGCTGTATTGTATCAGCTCAGTGGGGGATTGTGGAGGAGAGACAGTGATGGTCTCATAGCTGCTTTTTAGTGCATGCTAATGGCTAATTAGGCATTTCATGACTAAAGCTGCATGGTTATTCTCATTACATGCTACTCAGTACTCCCAGAGTGCCACAGCATAATGCTGAGGATGGGGAGAAGGCCTGTCTTGGTTTGCAGTGTCTCACCATACATTCTGCAATATGTCCTCGTACCTAAACAACAGATTAGGTAGATTTCCAATCATTCTCACAGTGACATAAGACCTGTGGAGAGTACCAATGACAGGCAGCACCAGTCTTAAGTACATTAAATGATGTTAAACACGTAGTCAACCTTGTGAACCATCATAGCAGTTTAATTAGGTTTAGAAACCAAAACTACTTGGTTAGGTTTAGGAAAATCTCATGGTTGCAGTTTTAAAAAAAGTTACATTACGTTATGTTACGTTACAATACATTATGGAAGTCACGTGATGTTAAACAAGTTGTTAATGCTGTGAAAAGGTCTCAGTTTGTTCAGATTTAGGCCCCAAAACTAGTTAGGTTAGGTTTCGGAAAGTATAACGATTTTGGCTAAAATAATTGTTACGTTATCAGTACGTTATGTAGTCACGTGACGTAAGTGATGTAAGACACTTGATGTAAAATGTAACATAACTTCAGTAGTTTAAAGCTTTAAATATGTTAATTTTGACACTCACAGGGGACACAAGCCCCAGTCTATTTAAAAAGCAATATATAACCTTGCTTACAGTGTCACAATATATGGCTGTATATTGTCGATTGATTATTATCGTATTGCCAGATTTTTGCCGATTCACAGCCCTATACGGCCATTTTTCTGGTGAGTACAGTCTGAAATTCTTTGTATTTTGAGCATTTTTTGTAACCCTAACACTATTCACTGGTTATTCATAGCTGTTGGGTTTAATGGTATGATAATAGCAACACCCCCATCTCACTCTCCACAGTCGGTTATTTGACTGTTCAAAGTCTTTCTCCCTGACATGATAGAGGCCCTATAGATGCTTCTGTCAGCTTAACTCCTCACCCAGGCTCTTGGTCATTAAAATGCTGTCTGTCAAACACCCTCCAAATTAGACACAGCACCATTACATTTAAATGGACAGTGTGTGTGTGTGTGTCCCTTGGTGTTTGTGTGTGTGTAAGAGAGAAATTGGGGGGGTGGGGTTTCTCTGCTGTTGCTTAGTGATAAAGCTGTTAATAGAGTAGCCACTGAAGATGTTAACCAGTCTTTGTGCAGCGTGATGAACGCCCCAGTTATCATGATAATTTGACACAAGGGAACCCGGCACAGTGTTTATGTGAGTTGGGGATCTTTGTGTGTGTGTGTGTGTGTGTGTGTGTGTGTACGTGTGTGTACGTGTGTGTGTGTGTGTCACAATGGCCTATAATAATAGAAATCCAGCATCTTTGTTGTTTTGTCGTGTCACCACCCTGAAATGCAGGGGTTTTATAGACATGCATGAGATGCTTTTGGGATGAGGGAATGTTTGTACACAGAGAAGACGTAAGTGCTGATTTAAGGTCTTAATAACAAGGACTACGCCTTGTTATTAAAGCATGACCAGTCAGTTTTGCACCTGGCTTTGTCTTCTCCCTACTCATCCTCCCACAGACAGTGTGACAACCAAGTGACTCTGCTCCTCCCTTTGGTCGAGTGTAGCTGCAGCTACAAAATAAAGCCAAGTCTTTAAAAACTTTCTGCTTCCTGTTTCTGTTCTTTAGATTGTTCAGTTGTGTTTACAAGACTTTCGAAACCCCAGATACATGTATCATTTATATCATAGCTTGTACATATCACTCATTCTCTATTTGCACATTGCACTTGCACAATGTATATCTATGTTACGAGCTGCACGTCTGTTTACCTCCTGTCAGCGCAATAATAATGTTGCCTTCACCTACAAACGTCGTGAATATTCATTCTTAAGTTAAGTGCAGATTGTTATTAATATTTACCATTTTGTATCTGGTGTTTCTGAGCTGTTTGATAATCACCTCAGTGTCTTAGATAACTGTTAGCAATGTTAGCTAGCTAGCATTGTCATCTTCATTCAGACTCACCAAAAATGTTCCAGCTGGTCTTCACACTGTTCCTACAATCATCAGCTCTGGTTTAATCATCAGAGAAGCATGAAGTTAACGTGCAAATCTAATTTTAACATATAAAGCCTTGGAGACCCCCTCTGATATTTGCCCATCTTTGATATGTTCTGGACCCCAAGTTGGAAACCATTGATCTAAGACGCTGAGGTGAAAGCACTATGCACAAAATGAATGATAAATACCATTAACACTATGTACCAAACTAACAGTGAAAAGCAAAGTAACTAACTGAAGGATGAAAAATCTCAGTAAGTGTATAGGTGAAGGTAATGTGGCTGTAGTGTTGGCAGGAAGTAAACCGGCGTGCAGCTCGTACCACAGATATACTTTACGTCACACTACATTGTGTAAGTAGGGAATTGACCACATTTTGAATGTATTCCAGAGTGTGTACATGAGTGGCTTGCAGAAAGTCAAGTAGGGACACTTTGTGCAGTGTGTGTGTGTGTGTGTACACTCCTACAAACATACTGTACCAGCTTCTGGGGGAGATAACAGCTCTATTTACGCTGCCCTGCTTGCCTCACCATTCTCGAGTGATAACACTTAATAGTTACTCACTAGTGTGCGAGCACCTCACAGTGTCAGTTGAGTGGCCGGCACCAGCAGCAACCAGTGGGCACCTGCACTCAACCACAAAAACACAAAACAAATTGTCGCACAATTTTGGCCGATTGAAACCAAACCCAGGCTCGGAAGATAAGTAGGGTTCTGGTGTGACATGGAGGTGGAGATCTGAACATGATATTCTGCAGCCAGGCTGATGTGTTTGATCCCAGTGTTACAACCAGTGACCTCCCCACCAGACCACCCCCCGCCCACCCACCTGCCTCAACTCTCAGACCCTCACATCACAGGGCGATGATGATGAGTTCCTTTCCTCCTCCTGACAAATTGGTCAGCGGGCCGGCCTGAACAAGAGGAGGTGTGAACTGCAAAAACGGCCTTTGTTCTCGCACCAGTTATGCTTGCAAGTGCATTGAAGTTTGTGTTTCATTGTGGTGGAGGAAGTGTTTTATCCAGATTTTTATTCTGGCCAGATGGAAACAAGATCAAGATCAGAGGAGGCTAAGATACAGACAAATTGTTTAAAGTGAGTTAAAGGGATAGTTCAGGTTATTTAATTTGAAGTTATATTAGGTATCGATAGTCAATGTGTTGGAGATGCAGAGAGGAGCACCAGCACGTAAGCTAATCAAAAAGCACCTCAAAAGGTCCACCTAAAAAAAATCTATATCAGTTTAACTGCATGCTATATTTGGAATATTTTCATTGCTTTACTTTACTGTTAGACAGCATTTTCTAAAGGGAAGCCACCATTATATAAGCCAACCAAACTCCATAGAGGAAATCCGGCCATTTTTCCTTGCAGAATATGAAAGTTTCTGGTCTACCACTGTCTAGCCTAACTAACTACTAATATTTTAAAACACAGACATCACATGATAACACAAAAACTAACTAATTTATCGAGGCGGCAGTAGACCAGCAACTCCTGTGTTCTGCAAAGTAAAATTACATATTTTGCTAATGGAGTTTGGTTGGGTTAGAGAGAGAGATATTTGCCTTATATAACAGTGGTTTTGTGTTAGAAAGGGCTGTCTGACGGCAAAGTAAAGTGGTGACAATATTTAAAATATAGCATAGACTTAAACTGATATAGATTTTTTTTAGGTAGACCTTTTTTTTAAGTGGCTAACATACATTTTATTGCTGCCCCCCGTCTACAGCAGTACATTGCTTATCTTCCAACTAGAGCTGGCATCTACTATAGGTGACGTTGACTATTGATAAGTATCTCATACATCCCCACATCAAATAATCCAAACTATTCCTTCAAGAACTCAACTCTGTAACAACTAGTGTTGCTAAAAAAAAAACATTTTATCCCTTTTCATTGTACTCTTCTGTAAATGAGGACACCTTACACCTTGTTGTTTGAATAACACACGTCATTACATTATCCTCTTACAGTGAGTCCACTCCACCTACCAGTGTGACTGTGATTTCTGTGACTGAAGGACAATCAACATGTCTGTGTGGGGAGGTTGTGATCAAATTGAGCTTTGAAACCATGCAGGGCAAACCAGAGGGGTGCAGCTGAGCATAGAAGTGTGGTGTTTGCAATTATACTGGATGTAAACCTACTTGTGTGTGAGTATGTGTGTGTGTGTGTGTGTGTGTGTGTGTGTGTGTGCATTGACATACAATTCTATAAATGATTCATGATGCCATTAAGTTGTATGAAACACTTGAGAAGAATAAGCTGTCAGCAAAATTGCAGATCAGGATACTGAATCTGTTAAAGGTATCTAGTTCATACCAACACAGCCACAAACTTCAACTATGTGGCCTATAAATGAAAATAATTTTAATATACAATCATTTTTTTCTGAATGAGCATTTCCTAAGTCGCCACCATTTGTACATACTTTCCCTCATGTCTTTCAGGCTGTCAGTGTTTCCGTGATAGATGCTCAGAGGGCGACACAATAAGTATGTGTGATTAAACCCCCGAGTCACGCCTGGATGAACAGAGGTCACCCTTTGACCCCAACCACTGACACCCTCCGTGTGTGTGTGATGGAGAGGAAGACAGAGAGAGGACGAAGCATTAAATAAAGGAGATCAAGACTTTGTTCCCAAGAAAGGCCAAATGTCAGGCAGCCACACACAGGCCAGTGTGTGTGTGTGTGTGTGTGTGTGTGTGTGTGTGTGTGTGTGAGAGAGAGAGAGAAGCTTTCATGAAGGCTTCTGTAACCAAGGAAATGCTTTCACCACATTAGGGCTGGCCTCCCTTGTGTCTCGGTGGTCGTCTTGATTACCTCGCTGGCCGTCCTTGTTACCTAAGCCTTCATTTACAGATCTGAAAGCATGTGATCGATTGGAGGAGAGACGGAAGCCATTTATCAGCATCGAGAGGCTGAAGGTAGATTTCTAATTGTCTCTTAAGATTAAAGAAAAGATGTGAGTGATTAAAGAGCAGAATGAGCCCTTTTGCTTCGAGAGAGGAACTTCAGAAGTCCAGCGAGATGTCGTAGGGTGAGGGTGAGGAGAACTGCTATACAGTTTCTTATTACTCCCATTAGCATGGGCAGAGCTTCAAGAGATATTTGTTTGTGCATCTGTGAGTCACACTCACGGTTGGCAGGGGGAGGAAGAGTAAAGCTCATTAAAGATGTAAGAGATGTAAGAGCAAAGAGTTTTAAATGAAAACAATGAGTGTAGGAGAGACCAACTGGTGCATCACATGGTGAGAGCAGAAACCGAAATTGTTGGCTACATGATCCTGGTAGTATCACACACTCTGTAAAATGATGTAAAGTAAGTAGCATTGTTTTAAAACTGAAACCGATGAAAATTGAGGTCATTTGAATAAAATAAAACTAAACAAACAAACAAATAAACAAAAAACACAGGAAATTCTTCAAAATATGGAGCATGTGACTTAAAGGGATAGTTCATCCAAAAATGCAAAATCAGTCATTATCTACTCACCCTCGTGCTAATTTTTTTAGTCTACAAAACTCTGCAGAATCTCCACCATTCACTTACATTGTTTGGTGACCAGTTTTCAAATGTATAAAAACAATGCCATGTTGCACTGCAGTAGCCCAGAATAGACAAACCAAACACTGGCTCCAGACCTTTAGCGTTTTTTTTTGTCACAGGGTGTTCAAAAACACCACCAGTTTTTTCAATCACCAAACCAATTTCTTATAATCCTATAATATCCTTATAATCTTGTGCTATTTTTTTTTCCAGAATTCAGTTAAAAGTTGTACTACCTTTGGATGGAAACTTAGCTAATGTCATAATAGCTAATGGGAATTTTAAGCATTTGACAAAAATGTGCGTGTGATACTCATCCTTACATTTCTAAAAATTTCTTACTTTTCACTACATGCCACACTTTAGCGACGTATCTCTAACCAGCTAACATTGTACACAAGTCATGTTAGCATAAAAAAAGGAACATAACCATAAACTGTATGAAATTCCTGTTGTTGGCCTTGAACTAAGTGCTCAGAAGTCCAGATATTTTATCAGTAATGTCAGCAGGTACTAAAATCCTGCTGTTTACCATTAAAACATTGCAGACATATCAGTTGTGTTACGGTGTATAGACCTACAGGCAAATATCACTCATAAATATTCAAACTGCAAAACATTGATTTCCAAATATGAATACAGAAAAATACTGTTGTGGGATTTCCTCTGATGTGGTCTGTGAATACCTGATTGCACTTGGTTAAAAATCGTAGATTTCATCATGAGTCTGTTTAAGACCACAGCATAACACTGTAGCACCAGGCGGGACCTGCCAATCGTCACTGGGTATTTCACACACTGCTCATAAATGTAATCTATCAGCCACAGTTTATCATGAAAAGAGACTCTTAACACCTATTTGTGATTTTTGTCAGTCTGCACCTCAGTCAGCTGCCATCGACTCCCACAGACTGGTCTGGACTGGTAGTGTGACACAGAGCCAGGCACTATTCATTTAACATTCATAAACACACATTAACACAGTCAGTTGGTTAGCTTAAAATTGTTACCTAAAGGTTTTTCGTCTTCACCATTTTCTGTGCGAAAACATCCACCACCTTATTAAAACGCAGGACTCTGACCAAGTTGCTGGATGCTAAGTTCATTCGGCACTCTGAGCTCAAAGCGAGGTTTGCCTCTCAGGGACTGAACATTTTCTACCATGTTGGGATTTGTGCAATTTATGGCACAAAAACAACTTGTTATGTTGATTTCCCCCATAATCTCTCAGATTCCTACGAAATATATGCCCTGTTTTTGTTTAGGTAGATGTGGTTCTCTGTGTTCAACTCTGATAGTCCAAACTAACATTACAAACACTTTAGATATTTCTACTCACCTGTTAGCTGACTAGTTATTCTACAATTCCTTTATTCAACCTAGAGGAAAGGAGAAAAATGGCGACTAATGAAAAGATAAAGAAAGGAAAAGCAGAGCCAGAAGGAATGTAGCCCATCTTATCTAAAGGGTTCATCTCTGGCAGACTACTGCAGTGCTCCATCTCTTGTAATGAATGTGATCCCAGAGATCTGCTGATCAAATGATCTCCAGCCAGTGGCACTCCAGTCAGAGAGGCCAGACGCTCCAACTGACACATCCCCTCTACTGAGGCAGCCCACAAAAAAAACATACAAACAGAAAAAAATCATTTGTAGGGAATTAAGACAAAAGCCTCCCTTTTGTCGTCGTTCCCTCAGGGTCCTGTGGATTTCTGCACTTCTGAACAATGGCTTCTAGATGCAACTGAGAAATGTGATAAAAACAGAGTGCAGCGGAAATCACACACAAACACACATGCATATCTGAAAAGCTTTCTGGTGTGTTTACTCCGTCGGAAATCCACAACAAACAATGACACTGTACTCCTAATAAGATGCATTCAACCAAGGATGAGATTAGCAGAGAAGTACTGAGATATACACACACACACACACGCACACACACACACACACAAAGCTGTTAAGATCCCTGGGCACTTCCAGAGACTTCAGCTGGAATGTGTCTGAACTGGAACATCCAGTCTTCTCTAAAACCCTGTCTTCTTCATCTGCCATGTGCTTGTGTCTGAAATAAAGTTTCTGTTGGCTGCAGTTGTTTAGATAGTTGTTAAGATATGTTCTCTTTGGCACATTCTCTACTTGCACAATGTAGTGTTACGAGCAGCACATCTATTTAATTCTTGTCGTTGCTATAATAATGTTACCTCAGTGATTTTTCATAATTGAAACTTCTACACAGAGACATTCAAAAGTAGCTTAATGAGACCATCCACGAGAAGATTGGCTGTATAAATTGTTCTTAATACCTGTCAACAGGTCAAATTTTCTATGAAATCTGGTGTAACATGCCTGTGTTTACATTTTTTCAGGCAAAGTTACTGAGTTAAGTGTGAAAATATTCTGTCTGGTTGCTTCTCTGATGCCTGACCTCCCTCTCACTGCTCTCCCAGTAATATTCTCACAGCTAAAGCAGTAAATTAAGGGTTTATTTCGACCAAACCAGACGTGTTGATTGTTGTAACAGAAGAGAAGAGAAGTTAGAACATTTGTGGTGAGTTTTATTTTGTTTCTTTTGAGTTCGAATGAAGACAGTTAACTAAGAGACTGAGGTGATTATCAAAATGCATAAAAAATACTATACAAAAGCAACAGACAAATGGTACATATTACCAAGTGTAACAAGTGAAGTAATGAAGTTAAGGGTGAAAAATCTAAAATATCACCGGGAGAAGAGTGAGAAGGAGGGTCAGACTTCAGAAAAACAACCTGTATAGCCAGAATATTTTCACATCCAACCAAAGTGAGGGTTTATTTTGACCAACAAAGAGCGCTAGAGAGCTAGAGCTCTTGGCACAGTGGAAAGACGAACCAAGATGTTTTTGTTGAGTTTTATTTTCTCTCTGTCGAGTTTGGAATGAAGATGACGATGCTAGCGAGCTAACATTGCTAACAGTGACACTGAGGTGATTACCAAAATGCTCAACTGGGAAACAGTAACCACGTTAAGTTTGTAGTCAAAGGTAATGTTATTATGCAGACGTGCAGCTCATAACACAGATACACGTCACGCTACACTGAACAGGTGGAGAATTTGCTCTACATTGCTTTACATGGCACACACGCACACAAACACGTGCTCTAGACTATAGCCTGTCAGTGTTGTGACAGACATATTCATCAGCCCTGTCTGGTCTGGATCCCCTGCTGTGCCCCGTCTCTACCTCAACCTCATTCCTATTCCCATTCCTACCAAACACACACACATGCACACCCATGTCTGCTCCCCCACTTGGTAGGCTGTTGAGGTGAAGGCTGAAGGTAATGGTTTCCATTTTTCCTTAATGCCAGTGGGTCAGGGAGCGATGGCAGGGCAGAGCTTCATTACAGCAGCCCAGCAGGGCCCCATGTCTCCTGTAGGGATTCATTATGTTGCCCCCCCCCCTACACACACACACACACACACACACACACACAACCTGGCTCACCCAACACTCATCATAAAGGTCTCTATATATTGTCTATATATAGGTTCGTGCCATGGCAGGAAGGCTCCTCTGTGCTGTGAGGCTGCAACATCCGCTCCTCTTGCTTTTTTGAAGAAAACACTGCCTCAGCTCCATTTTTTGCACACTTTTGTCTCTCTGAAGATAAGTTACATTTGCTTGTACTATTAGCCGAATCTAACTTTTCCTGAGGAAAACATGACTAAGCACATTATATTTTAGAGCATTTGCAAACTGCCATGCCTGAAAATTTCACTCAGCACGTCTGCGCTCACTGCTGAGTCCAGAGGCAATATCGGATTGTGCTTTTCACTGTAAAAACAGCCACAATTCATTTCCACAGCAGGTGTATTATACCTGTTAAACTCTCACAGGCATAGCAAAAAGAAAGGTTTTTCTCCATCACGGTGCTTAAAGCTATAATATGTAACATTTCCACATAACAGTGTCTAAAAACACCAGACATTTCTTACATATTTTGTTGAGTTATGTTCTTACTTATCCCAAATAATTCCAATAACGCAGAGAAATCCAGAATTTATTGGTAAGGTAACGGGGTGTTTCCTGCTAGCTGTTGCTGCGAAAAAAAAGGATCTGTCAGATACATCAGAGAATGAAGAAAGAAGTCAATACACGTCAATAAACGTAACAAGAATAAAACTTAGATACATTACCTCATCCAGTAACATGATTTCTGCCTGAGACTTGTCAGATAGATTTTCATCTGCAGCGGTGGTTGTTTAAAAGCGAAGATAATACTCCCATGATCCCATGCTACTTCATGACATCATTAAACTATACTTTTTTGTTTGTGTTGTGTCTCTAAATGGTTCTACCTACAAAGCACTTTATGGACTAAATCAGATAAGGACCATGATATGTCATCAGAGATTAAGGAAACATGCTAAATTTAAGCACTTGTTTCTCTGACAACAACGCTGAAGCATCTTCTCGTTTTCTTCTCCTGTTTCATGTATTAATAGAGTTAAGTGAATGAGTTAGTGCCTCTTTATGAATTTTAAGAAATCATTAATAACCTTTTAGAAGGAGTAGATGTTTATAACAGTTAAATTGAGCAATATGTTAATGGAGTCTGGCAGGCAGTCAATGAACTCAAACTTCAGAGTGTGAATTTTCAGAGCAGAGGGTTTTTGTTTTCAGGATAACAGGCTTAGTTTTACATTGACAGACAACTGACAGTTATAAACAGCTGGTCAACTTACAGTGTTAAGACTCGTCGGTGCTTGTTAATGTGCATGTATGATGTTGTGTTTGTCTTGTGCTTGTGTGGGTTCATTGGGCCTCATTCACCAATCGTTCTCAAGAAGAAATTTCTTCTTAAAACCCACTTATGCAGTTTTCATGAAGATTCTGGCATTCAGCATTGTTTTCTTATGTTAGGTTTGTTCTTAGGCAAGAACAGAATCTACTAACACTCAAGAGCACACTTGCGTACATGTGAGATCAGATGTGGGGCAGTTGAACGGGATCTGAGCACACGCCCGGAGGTGTTGGTTGCGAGGTGCCTCAGAGGGCGGTTGTGCTGTGGGAGTTCTGTAAATAAACGGCAAAAATAGAACCAGTGTTGTGACCTTTTGGGGGGTTTAAATTATATAATGTTTGGTCTATACTGCAAAAGCAAATGTTTAACTTTTACATACAAACTAAGCATTTCAGTTACACTTTTTAAACACATGGACACATTGAAGAATTTAATGCTTATTCACTAAAATAATCACCTGATGTGAGATTTTACACACTGATGTTTAAATGTGTGAGCGTGTTTCGTGGTTTTACAGCTTTTAGATAGCATATTCCATTAAATTGTATTTATTCTTCTAAACAACTTACTTGTGTGATTCTGAGATGGCCGAGGAGATAAAACGGCTGACGCTGCTCAACCGTCTTTAGATTTTCTTTTGGGATTCTTGTCTTCTCTCCTAACTTGTCTGTGTGTGATTTCTGTGTGTTGGCACGGCCTCTGCAATCTCATGTCCTTATTTGGGCATTGGTGGGGCGTTTCCCTATGCTAATTAGCAACAACTGGCACCCGCGAAGGCAATGTGATTCGTCATTATAAGAACAGAGATACGAACAATTCTGCAGCTGAAGAACACCTTCGTGAATCTGAGTAGGACTGTTCTTGAGAACAACTTTAGGGAAAACTTTGGGGAATCAGGCCCAGTGTCCCTGCAGCCTGCAGCTAACCTGCTTGAGCTTTGAGTCTGGAGAGGAGGGAGTGGCAGTAAACAACTCTCTTCAAAACTGTGTAAATGAGATTCGACCTCTTTAATATACCGTCTTTGGCTCTAACTTGCTATGTGTGGACTGCAGAACTCTCTTTTTTTAATGCTAGGGTCTTACATATAGCTCCTCTAAGTTAATAAATGATCCCAAAAAAGTAGTATTGAAAACATATTTTCCAAAACATCTAATCCTTTTGCCTATTTTTGCCTACTTTGATTCAGTACAGTATATTGTACAATCTACCCTCTCTTCCCCATTCAGCACAACCAGCAAAGATACACACACACACACACACACACACACACACACACACACACACACACACACACACACCAAACTGATTAATGGGAGCTTGTATATAGTTAGTGTGCCCAGGTGCAGGGCTCCGGATCCTCTTTTGTCTCCAGCAGCCTTGTGCACATCACATTCATACTGATCCACTTTCTCTCTTCCACCGCTTCATAAACAACAACACGCTGCTGCCAAGGCAACACTTTTATAACTGTCTGTGGGTGCAAAATTAATTTACACAACAAAGGTGAATTTCTGCAGCAGGGCTTTTCACGTTTTGTCTATATGCTGAGTGAGCTCTGTAACCCCACGCCGCAGGAAAGCCATTCAAAATACATTCTGCAATTTGAAAAATGTGTGGCACTCAATTGGAAAATAAGTACCCTGTTTTTAGTCCACCTCATGAATTCATGCATTTTGCACTTTTCATTACACCTGTTCTGCGGGAGGTTATGAGTTCTACAGTATACTCTATCAAAGAGCTGCCGTGGTTACTGTATTTATGTATACATGTATATTTATTCAACGATGTCCACTACATCTTCTGTTTTCATGCATGCTTTAGCAGAGGCAAGTGTAAGAAAAATGAGTTAAGGCAAAAAAATTTAAAGCCCTGGTTCTTGGCAATAATGAACTGTACATTATTAATAGCTATGTTGTTTTTTCACTGTGTCAGCCAAATAAACACCTTTATATATTTTTATATAGAATCATATCAGTAAGCTGCTATTTGTAACTCCAAATAGTAATCAGTGCAGTGGTTTTGTGAATCTTTCTAATGAATAAGTGACACCCACACTGTGACTCTTGTAGTCAATTTGTGTCTCTTTGTTGTCATTTTCTGTCCCTTTGTTGTTATTTTGTGTCTCTTTGGTTATTTTGTTTCTTTGTGTGGTTGATTTACATCTTTTTGTAGTCTGTGTCTCTTTGGTGTCATTTTCTGTCCCTTTGTTGTTATTTTGTGTCTCTTTGGTTATTTTGTTTCTTTGTGTGGTTGATTTACATCTTTTTGTAGTCTGTGTCTCTTTGGTGTCATTTTCTGTCCCTTTGTTGTTATTTTGTGTCTCTTTGGTTATTTTGTTTCTTTGTGTGGTTGATTTACATCTTTTTGTAGTCTGTGTCTCTTTGGTGTCATTTTCTGTCCCTTTGTTGTTATTTTGTGTCTCTTTGGTTATTTTGTTTCTTTGTGTGGTTGATTTACATCTTTTTGTAGTCTGTGTCTCTTTGGTGTCATTTTCTGTC
>JAJHUR010111965.1:0-36901 GCA_027495735.1 Lutjanus campechanus | reverse complement strand
TGTCATTTTCTGTCCCTTTGTTGTTATTTTGTGTCTCTTTGGTTATTTTGTTTCTTTGTGTGGTTGATTTACATCTTTTTGTAGTCTGTGTCTCTTTGGTGTCATTTTCTGTCCCTTTGTTGTTATTTTGTGTCTCTTTGGTTATTTTGTTTCTTTGTGTGGTTGATTTACATCTTTTTGTAGTCTGTGTCTCTTTGGTGTCATTTTCTGTCCCTTTGTTGTTATTTTGTGTCTCTTTGGTTATTTTGTTTCTTTGTGTGGTTGATTTACATCTTTTTGTAGTCTGTGTCTCTTTGGTGTCATTTTCTGTCTCTCCCTGTAGTCAGTTTTTGTCTTTTTGTAGTCAGTTTGTGTCTCTTTGTCATTATTTTCTGTGTCTTGGTTATCACACTGCTTTTTTAGTTGGTTTTAAGTCTGCTGTCATTCTGCATCTCTTTGTTGCTGTTTAGTGTCTCTATGTGGTTGTTTTGTGTGTCTTTGTGGTTGTCTAGTGTCTCTTTGTGGTCATTTTGCATACCTCTGTTGTTGTTTCGCACCTGTTGTTATTTTGTGTCTCTTTGTAGTTGCTTGATTGACTTTCCAACAGCAAATGGTAACATGCGATCCGTATCCGATCCGTAAGAAAAAATGCATTTTAATGCAAGGTGTAAACACTATGATCAGGATGTGATCACATCTGTCTGACCACATCTGGAGGTGCTTGTATTGTGTTTGGATTTTATGTAGGTATAAACACAATCTGTACCTTGGTCTAGATAATTTATCCAGATGCAGGTCACATTTTCATACTAGGTGAAAATAGAGTAAGAGGCTGTTCAGTAATCCATCCATGATACTATTAAACCAACTTCCTATCATCTGGCTCGGGGAGGGTGGGGTAGTAGCTTTCATCTGCTTTGCATAATACATACAAGACATGAAATCAAGGTTTGTATCATATTCATTGTGGCATGTTCTGTTCCCTGACTGGCTCTGTGGCACACAGATGTGAACTGTGGTGCCACAGCACAGCTGGATAACAATGCACCTAGCAGTGTCACCAGGTTGTTCCGACTTTCACGGCTGACATTCCCTGTTGGACCTGAGGCAGCCACTGAACCCAGGAGACGTCTAGCTTAAGGGTTTAGCCTCAGGGCCAAAGGCTGTCAACACAATCACAGGGCTAATGTCAGACACATGGCAGTGTACACTCACACACACGCACACACACACAGACAGACACACACACTGAGATCACCTTTAGCAGCCATCCACATGCAGCACAGGGACAGACCTGCAGGTTTCATCAGATTGTTTCCTCACCGACTGTTTCCTCACATGACACACACATACGATGACACAACTTTTCACACTTGATTGATGTCTTCAATCTAATCGCCACCTTCTTTCTTTTTCTTCTCATTATTATTTATTTTCTCGTTCATGCATGTGAGGTAGTTTGTCTCCTGTGCTAATCCAATCTGCGAGGTGGGATGGATGGATTGAGCGACACATTACGTTTGGTTTGGTTGTACACTGACACAACCCCATGTGCGCTGCCTGTGGGTTGCCTCATAAGGGATAAGGAAGTCAAGGACAAGCAATTTGTCTGAGGTGTAAATTAATTTGCAACATTAAAAAAAATAGATGGCGATATGGAAATGGAAGTAATTAAGATGATAGATTGGATGCAGCGTATGAGATTCATGTGTCACTGCTGCAGTGCTCCCGGGATGGAGATTCACAGTCATAAGCATGAGTTCAGATGGCTCAGCATGCACTGGGAGCTCAGAGACACACGCTTGAAGTGGTCTTTGTTTGGACACTGGCGAAATGGTGTCCAACTAACTGCTATGTTGTGCGTCTTTACATTGTATTCTTTCATTGTTTTTTTTTTAAATTTTGCTTTCTTTTCCCTCTCTTATCCTCAATCATTTACATTATTCTTTTGTTGAAAAATTCAGCAGCAGTATTACTTTTCCCCAGTTACTCAGGACATTAGGCTAGATTAGCTTAGCATAAACAGGTATACTGGCCTGTGTCCAAAGGTTTAAAAAAAAAAATCTGCCTAACAGCACCTTTAAAGCTCACTATTAGACCTTTTTGATGGCAGCCATTTTGACATGAAATAGAAGGGTAATCACAGGTATGATACTAATTGACCCTCCCTAGGTCCCGCTCCTTTTCGCTAACTTTCTGTTTCTGTAAAAGCCACATATAAGGCCACATCTTAGTCTAGTCTTGTTATCAAGTTAGCTAATGTCAGCAGAAGGCTAGCTAACTAGCCAGCTAATGTTAGCAAAACTTGAGCTAACTAGTCAGATAATTATTGGTCTAGATTAGCTAACAAGTTAGCTAGTATTTCGCAAACCTTAGCTAACAGAGACATAGCATATAGCGTATCTAAATACAGGAAGCAGGAAAGGAGAAACTTGACCAAGGTACCAAGCTTGCTTAGTTGTTATTGGAGCACAAAGCAAAAAGGGGCGAGACTTAGTAAGGATCCATTAAGGTTCCGTTTCATTCAGACAAACAGAGTCAGGGTGCCACTATTGTGTATGTTAGCTCACTGGAAAGGCTCTGCTGCACTAAATCGAATGGGACCTTAATTAGTTATTGCTGCCATGAAAAAAGTTCTATTAACACATTATATCTTGTTTGTTCAATTAGTACATAGTTTTGTGGGTTCATGTAGATTTTAGAGGCATGGGGACGTGAATTTCCTTACCTTTGGACAGAGCCAGGTTGTTCTTTTCCCCTTGCTTCCAGTCTTTTGGCTAAGCTAACCCTCATGCTTCGTATTTAACAGACAGATATAAATCTTCTCATCAAAGTCCCGAGAAGGTGAATAAGAGTAGACTATTTTCCAAAACATTGAATTATTCATTTAAATTCATCTGTACTGTCTTAACAACACCATCTTTATTCCTTTATCAGACATATGTTGTCATAGTGTAACTGCTTGTTGTCTTATCTTTAATACTTTGCATCTGTTTTGTTCTTATCTGTATCGTTGTCTTTGATGCTGCAGTGCCACACATGGAATCATTAAAGCTTCACTTCATCATCTGATATCATCTCCAAGATGCAAAAAGCTTATACAAGTCAAAATCATTAAGAGTCTATGAGACTAGACAAAACATTTACAGGCCCTAATGCACTCTGGACCCGGGGACTTTAACCACCTATGCGGTCGTCTGTACGAGCTTAGAGCAGCCTGAATGACTCAGTGATAAACAGACCTATTACTGAGCTCTGATTGACCAGTCCACAGGCAGGCCCGCTCACTCTAAAGATAGCAGAAGCTATTTTATTGCCCTGCTAATCTCTCTCCCAACTCCCTGTATTTTATTTCCTCATCAGCTTTCTCTTTCTGTCTCGCTCGCTCTTTTATCTCTTTTTGTACAGTTCTCAAGGTCAACAGGTTTGTGCCTCATTGACAGCAGTGGACCATTTCCACTGAAAATGGTTTGATGTTCTCTTTAACAAGTCGCTTTCACATGGACTCCGACAAGGTCTTGTGCCCCTGTGGTTTCAAACCAGCTTTGTAGTCATTCTGAGCACGCACTCAGTTTGTCTCGACTCTTTGTGGTAACTAAAAAACAGGGATGGAAAGACTTCTAGAATATTTTACTCAAGTAAAAGTAAAAATACTCATGTAAAAATTTATTTACAAAAAAGTTACAGGTAGGTCATTCAAAATGTACTCTGAGTACAGTAAATGTTACTGTGTTAGATTTTCCATCCTCGGTACAGCCTCATGCAGACGATTAAACACAAATGACCAACATTTAACAAAAAAGAGCTGGAGCAGGTACACTATATTGGACTACATTAAATTAAGGGTTTCCAAACTTTAATATGTTGATGACCCCCACAATAGATGCACACTAGACCACAGATCCCTAATTTCAGAGAATTTTGTCTTAAAGAAAAGTGTGTGGGATTTGGTGGCATCTAGAGGTGAGGTTGTAGATTGCAAACAACTGAATATGCTCACTTCGCTCTCCCCTTCCAGGCATCTAGGAGAAATCTACAGTGGAAGCGAATCTCGCAAAAAAATGTGGAAGGCCAGAGTTTGTTTTGTTCATTCTGAGCCTCTGTAGAAACATGGTTCACACTCTGTAGATATAACAGCTCATTCTAATGGAATGAAAATACAAAGATTCTTATTTTCAGGTAATTATATAATAATAAAACATACTGAGGAATATTATATTAGATTCCTGCCATATTCTGCCAATAGATCCCTCAAATCTTACACACCGGACCTTATTATAGTCAATCACAACGGCCAACCCTGTTTCTTCCCTTCTTTTTCCAACTTCCCAAAAATGTGATAAAAGTTTAAATATTCTATTCCTTCTTTTGCTGGCCACATCTACAATGACCCCTGTTGGTCCCTACCCCCCAGTTTGGAAACCACTGCATTACCACCATGAGCATTTCTGCTTTAGCATGTTAGCTCACGGAACATTGTGGGCATGTTTGGTTTGGGTTAGCATGCTTGGTGAGTGCAGCATTAAACCAGTGATGAATTAAGGTAGATGCAACTTTAAAAAGAAAAAACCTATTCCAAGGTACAACAATGCAAACCTTAACCCCTAATGATGTAATTCTTCTTCTACACTCAGGCATTGTACATTTTCTCAGTGTCAGCTGAGTGCAGAGGGTCACCTCTCCGGAGCCCTGCCCTCCTGTGGCCACAGCAGACACACCAGCAGCTGCTGCAACTGCTGATTTGGCTCCTTCCTTTTGTTTCATTCTCGCACAGGTTACTGTATTATGACTTTTTTGTGACTTGTTTTCATTCGGTAAGGGATGGAACTTGAAATGTCGCAACCACGACGAGACTAAGACCAAGGCAGGGCAAGACTGAGTAAAGACCAAATGCTGTCTCACTGTGAGTCCTCTTTGTCTGAGACTGAGACGAGATTGAGTAGAAATGTGGTCGATTCTGAGACCAAAACCTTCAAAAAATGATCAGTCTCAAGACCAAGACAGATCTTTTGTTTTCACTTTGTAATGGATGCCACTTGAAATGTAGCAAAGTACAACCCTTGCAATAAAAAGTGCTACTTTTACTCCTAATTGAAATGACAAATTGTGCTCAAAATAGCACAAAAGACAAAAAAAATCTACTCTGCAACAGTTATTAGAGTACATGTAAACCATTGCTTCCTTCCATCCCACCTTGTTCATCACAGGCATCTAATTATTAAATCTTGCAATTTCTACACCTGAAACTCTACCATTTTCACTTTTAACCAGTGTTGTAATCAAGACCACCAAAACTGAGACCAAGTCATGGTAAAGATTAGAGTATATCGAGACAAGACCAAGACTTTGAGGAGTTCTGACCAAGCCAAGACCAAGATCAAGGCAGGTCAAGATCAAGTCAAGAGACTGAGACAAGGCAGAATAAAAATGCTATGGATTCTGAGACCGCAACCTTCAAAAAAGTGTTCTTGAGACAGGTCTCAAGACCAAGATAGATCTTGAGCACTGCAACACTATTTGTAACTGCTGCAGTGTTTTCTTTTGTGTTCTGTCTCTTGCTCTCAGTAAAAGTGAGGTGCAGTTGGAAATGTGTTCAAAGATCTTTGAAGAAAATAAAGTCTTTTCAATTAGGCCTACAGGTCCATCAACGAAAGTACTTCACTGAATCTTTGAAAACTTATCCCTCTCTCTCTCCGTTCTCCTTCCCAATTGCCCCTTTTTCCTCTCTTCCTTAATCTTTTTCAGAAACATTTATTAGGGAGTCGAGTTTTAGTTGCCGCTGTGTACGTGATCACCTTAAGCCAAACGTTTCGAGAAATGTAGGTAGTCGGAGCAGCGTCATTAGCATAATTTCCCAGAGGCACACTGAGCTTAATTATCAACATGGCTGTGTGCAGACTAGAGCACAGCTCATCACATTAGGATGGAGTCCCTGCTGTTTATGCCCACGCACCGCCAGGTCCCAGCTGACTACCTGAAGATTCATTGCTGGCACAGTTCAACTCCCAACAACTCCAAAACTTTTATCTTCTGCACTACGATTCCTCACCTTAAGCACACAGCGGGGTCGCAATAATGGAGCAAACTTGATGCACATTTAGATACATAACACCGAAGACTCTGGTGGACCATCTGTTGTAGTCTGTATACTATGCTGTGTGTTATTACAACTCATTTTCTTATAAAGATGATTGCTTTTTTCATACAGAGCAGTCAGTTGTGTGGTCTACTTAGGGATGCTCACACATTGCTCTGCTGTTCCTTTATCTTCATCTGTCCTATCTGCTTATTGCACTGTCACGTTTGTTTTTTGGACGTCCCTCTGCTTCTGTCTTTGCCAGACAGGAGGTTCAGGAAAAAGTGTGAAAAATAGAAATGATCCATCTCCATCTCCATTTGCCTGTAGATAGAGGGGAAAATGGAAATACTGCCTGTATGCGACCAGTGAAAAGGCAATTTCCTAGACACACCACTGTTGTGCACTGCCCTTTGTTATGCTTTCATTATTGGACACAGTAGCATTTCCAGCAATCTTTCAGATTTATTTGTTAAACTGCCCTCGAGGCAGGCATCACTCCCAATTGCTGTAGAAGCAACTTTCTCTTTATCAAGACAGATGTTGTTTATTTCTTGCAAATGTTCACAAATTTGTTAAAAATTTGTCACATAGGACTACAGATACCAATTCTTTTTCCCCACAAGGGCAAACTCATATCCTGCCATACTCTCCCTCTGATTGGCTCACACTTGTTGCCTTGGTCCTTTGGTTCAGGCATGAGGAGTGATTGGTTAGGGTTAGGGTAAGAATATCAGGGTAGTTAAAAGTGCACATTTTAGAGTGGCATTTTAATGTGTTCAATCAATGGGACATAATTATGTTGTTCGATTAGCATCTCCATTACAACCCTCATGAAGGTGTGTCTTTTAACTGAAGACAAGCTTAGCTCGAGTTGAGTGGCTGTTTTTAATCATTCCTCCACAATATAGGTCCTGTGTTGTTTTGTTAATTAAAAGTTTTTATTAGGAAGTGGCTAAATCAGGAAATATTGGGTTTTCATCAACGGTAACTTAACACAAGAGCTGAACACAGAGACTTTCACTCTCGCAGCACACACTTTTTTGAAGCAGACAAGGGTAGTCGTCACAGGTTGGACGACTCAGGAGAAGATCCATCTCGGTCACGACTCAGTGCAGCTTGGTGTGGTAATAGAAATGAGAATCAGTGCTACATGGTTGACTCGACGCGGCCAGAGGTGGCAATGAAAAAGCCCCATATATGCCACACCTGTTAGGTGGATGGATAATCTTGGCAAAAGACAAGTGCTCATTAAGTTTGAGAGGAATAAACCTTTTGTGTGCACAGAAGAAGTCTGAGATCTTCTACTTCAACACATGAAAAACGGAGGCAAAAACAAAAGTGTTGTGTTTATATTTTTGTTGAGTGTATATCCCTGTATAAGCAAACGCTTATGCATAATTGCATGCGTCTGCACATACAATATAAGTGAGTGTATGTGGGTCACACACACTCTGCGTTTACTGCCCTAGGCTGTTGCTGTAAATCAGCACCTCATTTACATCAGCCTGCCTGATCACATCTGGGTCATTATTATCTACATGAGACCAGACAGAGATCGGCTCACCTGTTCTATTCATGGAAAACGTTTGCTTATGGGAAACGAAAAGGGGAGACGTGATGATAAAGAATGTGTTGGAGTAAGACACCGCAGAAGAACAGGAGTTCTGATGTATAGCTGTGGGCCTGCATCTGTAATTAAGCAACATTTCACAGCTTTTTCCAGCATATGTTTTCCTGTCACCGTGTTTCATCAATGACAAACATGGCTGGCAACATAAACAAATGAGTGCTGTGTCGGCAAATCAAGATTTATTAGATGCATTCTGTTGTTGTTTTGCATTCGCCTACAACTTTACCTGGTAGAAGCGAGGCATTATCCTCGGTGGAGAAGAAAAATGTGTGGTTTTTCTCCCACCGGCTTGTGTGTTGATATCTTCGGTATGCAAGGTAATGTGACATCAAACAAGTTTGTGGTAATGTAAGGCCACAGTCTAATGCGTGTGCTCTTTCATGTGTCTTTGAAGTGAATAGTAGCTGCAGATAATGTCCCTGTTTTGGACAGCAGCCAGATAAGAAGTTTCTCTCAGGAGGGAGAGTGAGCAGAGGGTGCTGGTGACACGGAGGATATAAGTAACACCCAAAGGCCCACTGCGGTTGTGTGCTTCTTCTTTTACTGTTTTTGTGTTTACACGTCTGACTGCTCTCGTCCCGGTGGAGCTGGTGGTCTCCTCCTGACTGTCTGGCTTGTAGGTCAGAGAAGATAAGCAGGGCATTAGTCTATTCTAATATATTCCTGTTCCCTCTTGCTGGCTGCAGGGCTTGAATGTATATTGTATAAGCTGTCCTGTCTTATTTTTCAATGTCAGTGTCTTTCTCATGCTGACCTCTCATTATAAAACACTTCAAAGTGCCTGTTCTCTATAGGAGAACACAAAGACAGCGTGTAAGTGAACTAAGCTGTTGATCCTCTAATGGTTTAACAGTATCATATTGTTTAGACGGTGAATTACCCAGCTTCAGTACGAGGCTTGTACACCAGGTTTTACTGCGCGGCACGTCTCAACAGGCGTCTGTCTGTCTGGGCCTGGGTGACAATAATCAGTGCACTTAATATGTTTTATGTAACTGTTTGCCAGAGGGAGAAAACAGACAGATGACACTGCAGCAAAGCAGGAATTAAAGGGATAGTTTGGACTATTTGAAGTGGAGTTGTATGAGGTACTTATCCATAGTCAGTGTATTACCTACAGTAGATGTCGGTCGACATGCCTTAACTTTGGAGAAGCAGAGAGGAGTACCAGCACGGAAGCTAAGCAATGGACTGCTGTGGACAGAGTCAGCAGCAAAATGTACTTTAGCCACTTAAAGGTGTGACATTTAGGAGGATCTATCAGCAGAAATGCAATATAGTATTAAGATAAATGTTTTAATTGTGAATAATCACCAGAAATAAGAATTGTTGTTTTTGTTTAAGTGTAGGTTATAATTAGAATATTTTCATTGCTTTACCTTTCTGTCAGAAAGCCTTTTCTAACCAGGAACCGTCACATCACACCATCAGTAATTTTACACAAATTTACAGAGCTGGTCTATTGCTGCCTCAATCTGTTTGTTTGTGTTATTGTGTGACTTCAGTGAATCTGAATTAACCTTTTAAAACATAGTAACAGTAACAAACTAACAGATCAATGCAGTGGTGGAGCAGCAACTCCTGTATTCTGTGACATAAAATTACTGATTTTGCCAGTGGAGTTTGGTTGGTTTGGTTGGGAGAGAGGGTTTCCCAGTGGTTTCCCATCAAAAAAGGCTGTCTGATAGGCTAGTAAAGCTGTGAAAAATATTTTAAATATAGCTGACTCTTAAACTGATAGTAGTTTTTTTAGGTGGCCCTTTTTTTTGAGTGACTAAAATACCTTTTGTTGTTGACTCTGTCCAAAGCAGTACATTGCTTAGTCTGTGTTTGTGCCCATCTCTGCTTCTCAAAAGTGGGGTCGCGCTGACGGGCATCTGCTGTAGCTAATACACTGACTATTGATAAGTACCTCATATAACCCAACTTTAAATAATCCAAACTATCCCTTTAAAGAGGGCTGCATCTACAGTAGGACAGTCACCCATTTCCCGTTGAGTTTAATTCAAGCCGTCCTATTGCTAACAGAGTTATGACAGTCAGCACAGGGTGGAAATAGAGTTTGATCCGAAACAGAGGTCTCCGTATCGTAATGAAAGGGGCCTTGAAGCTCACAGAATTGAGTTTTTTTATTAGTGATATCTTGGGAAGAATAAAATTGAAAAATTCTACATTACATAGAGGTGTGTGCGTGTCTGGGACCACAGTATATTGGATTTCTGACATTTCTGACAAGAGTAGATTCCAGACTCACCAGATTTCTACAACATTCACATTGAAACATGACACATGAGTGATCCCATGATTTGTGTGTCTCTAGGTTTGTGTGATAAACTAAGCCAGAGATTTCGGTGTAAGAGGTCCGTGATGAAATTGATTCAGTGTGTTACGCTTGGACGGCAGGTTATCACACACCTTCCTGCCCCACAGACCCATTCAATCTCTTTCTATCGCCATCACTACTGTGAACCTGCTTCACCGTCTCCGGGAGCAGCTTTCCATTTCTCGCTACACCGCTGAGAAAGAGATTCAAGGTTAATTCAGTTCATTTAGTTGTTAAAAGCAGCACAGCGTCTTTGTATGCCAGTACAATGCTCTGTTTTATTTAATTTTGTGTCTCTCCTCTGCTACCCTTGCCATGGATGCGCACACAAAAAAGCTGTACACAAAAAGAGAGAAGCAAGCAGCACATAAAGGTATTTGCTATTCATTAGCATACACAAAGGCCTCGGCAGCCTTGCAGCTACCCGTGAAAACAGGCCAAAGCTGATGATGAACAATGAAATCTAGTGCTCTTGGACACCTCTGGCTGTTTTGCATTCACAAATCAATATTTTTACTCCCTCAGTCTGAAGTCTGCGCGCACTTCAAAGCTGCTGAAGTGTGCATTCAAACAAGTTGTCAGTAATGAGAAATACAGCGAATAATCCAAGGACGTTTTGCAAGATTAATAGACTGTAAATAGATTGAGGTAAATGACAACAGTGTGGATGAAAAAGTAATTTAAGAAACTCCAAATAATGCAGAGCAATGATTCACCTAAAACAGATGCGGACTCAGGCTGTTTGAGGGGCAAGGGGTAAAAAAAACCCCAAAAAAGGTAAAAAGGGCACCAGCTGTATGTGGTGGGACACCGGGGCACTGACAGTCGAGATGCACTTTTCTGATCACATTTTCGCCATTGAAAAGGCACCATAGAGGGCATTTTATCACGTTTAGTCCACTGGAAGGGCACTCTACAGGGCACTTTAGCATGTTGTCTTGGATATTGCTACTAGAGGGCATTTATCATGTTTGATTTTTATTTTTTCAAACATGGGGCAGTCACCTCTCTTGCCTGTCCTTGAGTCCACCAGTGGGCAAAACTGATACCTCTGCTTATAAGCACAAGCCCGTGTGTTTGTTTTGCCATCTTTTCCGTGAATGTACGCACACGCTAAAAGATCGTGACCCCTTTCTTTGACACTGTGTCTGAGTAAATTTTGCAATGAAACTGGGACACATTAGTGCCCAGCTAACTTGAGGTCTCTCCATTATTCACTGTCTCATCATCTCTGAGCCATTATGATAGCCTCATGTACTCAGCAGCACTCGTGATTGGGGCTGACAGACTCTCTCCACACCTCTTCACCCTGATTCCTCTCTGTGGAAAAAAGGCTTGGCCAAGCTAGACTTTCCTCCCGCTCTTGGGTTCTTACAAATGCAGACCATTGATTGGGGGCTGGGAAGTTAGTAAACTGTCTGCTTCTTGGGTCTATTAGGAGGTAAATGATGGAAGCACTCGTAGCTTTTTACTGCCTGGTGGCTACTGTGGACAGCTCTTTAAAACCCCTGTAAGGGACTATATGAGAGTTACTGGGGTGGGGAGAGGGTTTGAATCTGATATTTAATTTTGTAAAAAGCAACACTGTTCCCATATCTCAAAGTACTATATTGCCAGAATTACAGAATATTCCAGCCACTCCCTATATTTGCACAAACTTGCTAATAAAAAACAGTCATTGCTACCATCTGCAAGCTTGTGTTTCATTTGCTGTGGCAGATACATTTGGCCACCTTCCCAAGATTTATCATCCTGGATTACTTCAGACCAATCACAACTAAAGATGAAACATGAATCAAGATTCTGTTACTGCATTGCCTATTTCTCACCTCATATGTTTTCAGGAACACATTTTAGTGTACTGTTGAGCTGTAATTTGAGAAAGTTTGCGACCAGGTCGCCGTTTTTATCCTGTTTGACCAAGCACTGCCCCAGCTCAGTGCTACGTCACATGTATTATTGCTCTGATTGGTTGTAGGTCTGTCCAATTGGCTGAAGCATTTTGGTCTGCATTCATTTATAACGCCCCTTGGAAATCAGAAATGAACTGAGAGAATTAGTTTTGGGATGCTGGGCTGACAAAGTGATTGAAGTTAGATCAGATTAGATCAGATGATGCTATAGTCTGATATGTATGAGATCTGATATCTGATATCACTCAAATCAATTACATGATGCCTGAGTCAAAACAAAAGCTGTCTTTGTGGTGTAACATTTTGATCATAATACTGTTTTGTTTTGTAATCTGGGATGAGAAAGTTCCCCCACCCTAATAATTTTCTTAGTCCCTAATTGTATTTAAATGGGATATTAGAGTCTCTTCAAGTTGACCAATATCCACCTTTCTCCAGACAGTGATTTTAACAAAACAAAGCTCAATCTTGGATTTCTTTCGTTCTGTTTTTTGGTCTTCTTAAGAATAACACTAAAGCATTGTGGTGGTTATTCTTCTTTCATGTGATCTCATCATCTGCTGACTAACTCTTGCACAGCCACCATTTTATTATGTTACCAAGTGATGTCAACAACACATGAGGCGGTTCAGTTTCAGCCATGTTAAGTGGGTGTCCACATGCACACTGCTCCACTGGCTGCAAAGGGTAATGAACACTTTTAAGGCTTCGGTCTCCCTGCATGGCATCTCGGTGTCATGTCAGCCTCTTTCATCACACTGCTCATTCTTCATAGGATTAGACTAGCAGGGCATGTAAGACCCTGCAGAAATTAAGCTTGTCCACCCTGCAGTGGAAACTAGAATGCGGTTTCACATTTTCCCCAACCTTAATTAAAAGTTTGTCACAAAGCATAGATCTCAGTGTTCTGCTTTATGCATCCTGAGCAGTATGCAATACATGCAGTCAAGCATTAGGTCATTAAGAGAGTGCTCCAGCAATTTATCACTGCACTCCGATGACATGGTGAAACTAACAAATGAGAGAAGCATAGTTGTCTTTTTTATTTCAAAAACTGGCATCTACATTACCAAAAGTGCAAAGCCTGCTATGCTAGTAGCCATGAGCTCCTAGCCTTTAGTAGAAATGAGGAGCAGGCTACAGAGGTCTGGTCAACCCACTTCTTTTTTTTTTTTCTTGTTAAGTTTTTTATTTATTTATTTATTTTTTGGCATTTTTGCCTTTATTGGACAGGACAGCCAGAGAGTAGACAGGAAACAGGGCAGAGAGAGGGGATGACACGCAGCAAAGGGCCGAAGGCGGGAGTGGAACCAGCGGCCGCTGCAGAGGACTAGCAGCCTCCATACATGGGTCGGACACTCTACCAACTGAGCTAAACATCCGCCCTGGTCAACTCACTTCTTTCTAACTGTACACTTCCAGATCGTTTCCATATTCATTTTCTTGTAGTCCTCAGCCCCAGTTGACTCTGCCTCAAGTGACATCACTTGAGGACATTACACAGACTTCATGCTGCTCCCTCTGGAGCCACACGGGGCTTTATACAACATTTTTCACATACTCTACAGACCTGGAAAGACTTTGATGTATAAAGTCGGTGGGCTTCCCCATTAAGACGTGTAAATGCGCTTGCTTTGGTTTTATCCCTCTCAGATTTGAAGGATAAAATTGATCCATCAGCCTCTGATATGAGGTTGATTTTACAGTTTTTCGACTGTTCTCCTCTCATTAAAGGCTTGCTGAGATCCAGTCAGCCTGAGCTGCAGCTTATCTGATCCAGACACCCGCCCAGCATACCCTCCTGGTCTGATTGATAAAATCCAGCCCTCACCCTGCTTACCTGACTGCTGCCTGGATTTCATCCCTCTATTGATTATTTGGGGGTTATGCTGTGTTGTTCATCATTTATTTATTCTAGTTTTATGTCCAACTTTGCTTTAAATGGCATCATTTCAGAGTGGGAGGGAGGTGGCCTTGGTTGTGGTGGTTGTGAGCTCAGCACATGCCTGCGCCTTTTTGTTTTACTCCACAAAAGTCAGTGATAGTTTGATAAAGAAGGTCATTAAAGTGTCATTAGGCAGTGAGGTTTGAGGTGATGGGCCCCTGCAGATAAAGCATGGGGCCACTTTGAGAGCTGGGCAGGGTTGTGATACGAAAGACTGAGAAGCAGACCCTCAATAAACTACACTACCGCAAGCTAGACAAACCACACTCAAGAGATGCCTCTCCTTCACCCATTCAGACTTCATCGTTCTGCTTTTGTCTTCCTAACAGTCAATCCCAAAGCCCCCGATGTGCAACTACAACATCAGTGAAAGCGTTCTACCTCCACATCCCTGTTCACAATCCTTCACTGCCCACACAAACCATTGATTTGATACTCATACAGCTATTGCACTGTAGCTCTAACATGAGCACGGTTCTCCCCTGACCGTGAAGCTGCTGCCCTTGAAAGCAGGAAAACAGACGTGTCCTGAAATCAATACAGCGTAATAAAAGATATGTTTGTTGTGTTTTTTAGAGGGCTGCTCACTATCACAAGTTCAAGCTTTTCCAGTAACCCCAGCTCTCCAAAGCTAAAACAACTATGACACCTGGCATTGTAATGGAAATCCAGCCGGCACTCAGAATGACTAAGAGCAGCAATGATAGCCTGTAGCGCAGTCGATAACTGCTTGGCAGCAAAGGCTGGGAGACTTGACTCAATTTGTAAAAGCGAGCCACTCTCGGGCTGCATGGGCACTGAGGATAGTGTCTGAGAAAGCTGATCACAGCACAAGTGCACAGGCGGGTGGGGCTTTTCGTTAAAGAAATGAGAGGTGCATGTAGATTTAAGGAGACATGAATCATTTTTCACTAGAAGTTTCTGTCAATCACAGGTAATCAGAGCTTTTGTTGTTCTATACATTAAAAGCCCTGTTCTGTCACTGCTGGACTTATAAACCTACAGGTCATGATTTATTTTTATATATGTAACACAAGACAATGAATCATAAGTGCAAATGGATGAATGGAGTATCTAAATTATTCACTTAACTCTCATGACTGTTCTCTGCAAAACCTCTACTGCCACCAAGTGGCTCTCTGTTGGCTCACCAGTACAGTATAGAAGTCTAGTCTTTAGGATGTTAAAAGGGTGGTTTTAAAATGATAATTTATAAAATATAAATAGTATAATATTTATGAAATAATTTATAAAACAGTGAGATTTCATCTATGAAAGAATAAACTTGAAAATGGCAGGTAAACAGTATATGCCACACGGTGGTGGTGTACATCATTTGAATGATTAAGATTAATTTGAGGTACAACTCTGTTTTTCTAGACCTAAATCTGTTATGAACACCTGTTCAGATTTTAAAGGTTTCGGAGTGTACAAGGGCTTAGAACATTATGATGAAAGTAGATGATGGCCATTCTGATCCTCTGTCATGTCTTATAAATTGTTGCAGTAGTTTTGGGGTTGATACCATTTATTTACACAGATTTAGTCCACAATTTAGCCATTTTTGATCACTTGAGAATAAATAAAAATGATTTAAAAAATCCCTCCAAAATACATATTACATATTACACACATTAAGACACCAGGACCTTGAGGGACATCATAGGAGTTGCTTGTTTTTCTGGAGTTGGATGGTCTCCTCTTCTGGAGATTGCTAAGAAACCCCCTTGTGATTGAAACAAGTAATTCATCCTCTGGATGCTTCTTGTCTCTTGTTTGTGGTTGTGAAGTTTCATGAGGCTGTGATTATCCTAGATGTCACTAGAGGTCATTTTAGACAGTGAGGTTATGTTTCAAAAAATGGTCTCAGTACAATGACATGGCTACTATGGGGACTGACATCATCACATCATTAATACACTTAGACTTATTGAATTCACAAGAGTGTCAGTTTTCCAGTCACACCCAATTTATGTCATTACAGTACTGTTTAGGGATCCCAGTACACAGGAATATTCAAACAGAATAGGTAAAAACAACATTTTTATATAAGTGGGCATGTCTGTAAAGGGAGAATATTGGGTGTCCACAGAACTCATTTTCATTCAGATAACTTGAAGTGAGAGGCCGGGGACCCCTTTGGAAATGACCATGACAGTTTTTCCCTCCCCAGAATTTAAAGTTTGGAACGTTATTTGGCCCCAAACAACAAGCTAGCATGACATGGAAGGTACTAATGGCTCCTTACGTCTTCACTCTAGCTTTAAAACAGAACCTCCTGCACTACCGCCTCTGAAAAACAGTAATGTCACCTGGAGACATGGATTTTTTTTTTTTTTTTGCTGAGTTGAAGAGGTTAATCTTGTGCTTAATCTTTCCTCAAATGTCTGTTTGAATATTCATTAATATTGCAATATACAACTATACAAAAAGTTGTGATTGCATTCTAAATTCACTATATCAGTACTTTCTATGCACTCATTTCCCAATACGGAGGCAAATCTTAAAAAAAAACAAAAAAACAAAACAAAACAATCCCCAGTTTTTGCTGTTTTTACAGTTGACGAAGGGTGGGAATAATGATGCCTTTACATCCTTTCCATGTTCCATTACCTCATTCTTTGTGACCTGTCTGGTTTAAATGGGAGTGTTGCTACTTTGATTCAATTACACAAGTTTAAAATTCTTGAATTATTTTGTTGTTTGTTGTTGTGGTTTAGTTCATGAGTAATATGGCTGCTTGTCAAATTTTTCTTGGCATTATTAAATAAAATAATAGTTTGAAAAGTGAGACTTATAGAGGTTATTTTGCATGGATATGAATACGGGCGTGCCTTGAGCACAAAAAGTTTGAAAAACATTGGTCTAAGTTGCTCTGTCTTGTATCATTCTGTGTTCTCTGCAGTGTTCATCATGGCTGCTGGACTGCTGGTCTACCCCTTCGGCCTAAACTCCTCACTGGTCAGGTCCTTCTGCGGGGACTCCGACATCTACTACGCCGGCGAGTGCCAGATCGGCTGGGGATATATGCTGGCTATCGTCGGAGTCATGCTCACCGTCTTCTTGCCCTTTTTTGCCAAATATGCACCGAAGGAGCAGCTGTCCCCCACCCCTTTACCCACGCTGTTATAGTGCATCGATACGATGTCTCGTTTTGTCCCTCCTGACCACTCTCTCTAACCTGGGCTTGATGTCACGGAGAGACACCTGCATCCCGTGTTTTTTAAAGGCGATGCTGTTTGGGAGGCCCCATTCAGTGATAACTGAAGCTGACACTCAACAACAAACATTGTCTTCCTGCATCAGTTATGTAATTAATTCAAGTTCAGTTCATTTAAATGGAATGTTTTATGTTTTAATAATACTCTGTGGTTATAATTTTACCCCCAGATCTAACAGTTTCCTAAAGTTCGACTTAAATGTTTTCTTCATGTTAGCTCTTGAGATGATGCAGTCAGAAAATGCAAGAATGGAAGAAAATTAACAAACATAACTAATTGCTACAAATTTAAGTGTTTTTTTCCTTCATTTCTTTTGTGGGTAACAAGTCAACATATATAACATTCCAAAAGGGACCGTGGCAGTACGACCCATCCAATCAAATAATGTTTCAATAAGAGGTTTGGAAGAACATTCGCCTCAAAGAGAGAGCCCCTTTGAACGCTTGAAGATTGAGAATATTAACGGATCTAGACCCATGTGTTTGAACTCATGACAATGTTTTGTGTGGAAGCATTTGGACTGTACATACGGTCTGGATTTAACGGAGCTGATGTTTGAGGTTTCAAAATAAAACATTTTCAAAAGAGACTTCCAACACTTTGAAGGACTCTCAGACTTTTTCTGCTGTCTAGTTTTGTGTTTGGGCAGTGATCCAGCGGGAGTCAAGAAGACGTTTTAGCTTTCAAAGACATTTGGAGGCATTTAGTAACTGTCACAAAGAAAAGGACAGTAGACACACAGCATCAGACCTGCCGAGAGGACAAACGGAAATCTTTGCTCATGACGAGGAAGTGAGTCATAATAATAAGTAGTGGTTGTCAAAGATTTTATGTTGGGATACTGCATCCTTTTGTTAACCTTTTCCCCCAGAATTGTTTGTGTAATGTAACTCGCAGTTGTTTTCTGTCTACGCCACACAATACTAAACACTCTTAATTCAGGAAAAAATGATTGCAAAAGGCAGGGAGATGTAGGAATTTTGTCAAAAAAAATGCATGATAAGATGGGCTTTGTTAATGGTAGAACAATTGATCTAGATTTTAAATGTGATCTGACCAACTTGTGCCTTTTAACATAACCAAGACAAGTGTTTAATACAATTATCAGGTTATATCATCTTTTTCTGCTGAAAAACTGTGGATCCTGTCGTGTGATCGATGTGTCTTTTTTTTCTCTTATATTTTAAAGAGTTTCTCCTGTACTCGATGCAGTATGATCTCATTAACTTGAGAAAATGTTCTGGAGGATTAAAAAAAAAGATGATGTCTTCTAATCCACAGAGGTAATGGCAGAGAGAAGGAACAAGAGAGAAGCAGTGTACTTGTGTTCAATTATGCCCTGAGACATTTTCGCCAATTACCTAGAAGAGGTAACTTGAATTGCTATATTAAAAGGTTGTGACATGCAGCTAACAGATTAATTCCTGGCATCCTTGTCTTATGTGATTTAGAAATTGAGTGGTAGAGAGGAGGGAGCTGTACAAAATGAACTTTGCCTTTGGTTATCTGTGCTGAGCTGACACATTATTCACATTATGTGTAAAACGTGGCTTAAAATAATTAGCTCCTCAAATAAGCTAATGTGTTCCTGTGTTTCTCCTCAACCCACTTCTCCTTTGAAGCGCTGGCACCATTCCTGTCATGTTCCAAGGACAAAATGTCTACTTCTCCACTTACTGTCCCTGTACACTGCCAATTTCATCAAGCTAGACTCCCTTTTCTAGTGGGTGTTTCTGTGCGTATTCGTGTTAAATAATGGGTTGGATTTTTTCCCGATGGGTTAATCTTTAAATATTTCCCAAATTTGGGTTCCCATAACATGTCCTGACATTAAGAAAATTACTGTGATTATGTTGCCATATTTGAAAGAAGGTCAGGAGAGAAATGTTGGTATTGTATTGGACCTCATACTGTGCTTGACTGTGGGAATGACTAGCGTGACTGCACTGGACTTATTCCCCTATTTGTTGAACCATTGTGTGTAAAGTCTCAGCACTGGTGAAACTGTTTTTGGTAGAGTAGAATTATTGTTTTTTTTTTCCATTGTGATGTTTGACTGTAAATAAACTAACTGTACTTGATATCACGTTATTCTTAACTGCCCCGTTTTTCAAAGATATATTTTGAGATATTACCTCATCGTGTTTGCTTTACCTGAATTAACCTCTAAACAATGTTTGCTGTTCTGTGAATTTTCTTTGTAATAAAAAATATTTCAGAACTTACGAAAAGAGAGTAGAGTTTTGGTTAAATGAAACAACTCTTTATATATTTATGTCACAAATAAATATAAGAACATCTACACAAGAACGTGCAAGTGCATTCAACTGTTAAAGTTAAGTAAAGGTGCATTTTGTTTGCATACAACCAACTAATGGCAACAGCACCCCTTAAGTTAAAACCTTAAACATGCTTTCTAAAGCCACAAATACTTCTAGCCATAACAAGAGTTATTCAATACTATATCATCCTAAGCTTGGTTCTCATGTACCCTCATCAAATACTGGTATACTTTCTTCCTATCAGTCTTGTGCTGCTACTCGTGCTCAGACCTCATTGAGTGATTTGACAAGCGTCCTCATTTCTGCATCGCAGGCTTTCACAGCTTCCCGAGCGTTCCTCAGCTCTGATGGCAGGCCGGGTCTGATGGACACACATATCAGCACATCTCTGCCGCGGTCATAATTCCCCACACAGCGATGAACTTGACCACGGATGAGACGAGGCAGCTCCTGCTCCTGTTGGACAACGGGCAGAAATTGAGTGAAATCAGATTTTAGTGCTGCTTAATGTTTTGCCAGTATTTTGAATATTGCCAAAATGCCAGTGTGGGGCTGCCACCACATGAAGGGCTGATGATGTTGCTTGGGGATGTTGAAAAAGCAGGTTGATAGGCAGAAGTAGATGCAAAAAGTATCACCAAGGGAAAAATGAAATCCCAGAAAATTAAATAAAATTACTTAAACTGAAGGTAAAAAACAAACAAAACAAAACACAAAAAGACCCAAAACATAATTACTGCCTTTTGGTTGTACGCCCCCTCCAACCAACCAAGTTTCAGTTTACATTCATCTCTCCAAACTCATATAATATACTGTATGTAGTGAAAACTTTGAAGGACTTTAATAAAAGGTGTTAAAGATAGTGTAAAGCAACAATAAATGTGGGTTCTGAATTTGTCATACCACAGAAACATGGAAGCCAAATTGGAATGATTAAAACAAAAACTAAGTATCTAAAATCAGTTCTCAAAATCATGAAAAAATGAGCAGTTTTCTCTGCTCTGAAACACTTGGGGCATGACCGCTCCGCTGTCTTAGTGTCAAACACCATTACCGCCTGAAAACAATCTGAAACTCTGACACTCTGTCTAGCAGCTTGCTTTGCAGTTGTGCCAAAATTGAAGAAACTCCCTCAAGGTGTTCCTGTGATATTGTGTTCACATGAATGGGATGGATGGGTGTATGGACAACCCGAAAACATAATCCTCTGGCCACGGCTGTCACCGGCACAGACGCATAGAAACACTAATGAAAGCTGCCAGCTCTCAGTCTACTCCACTGAATGACACCTTCTCAGCCTCACCCTGCTGAAACCTGCTCTGGTGTAGGGTGAGCTATACAGAGGTCAAGCATCAATACATACAAAATAATCAACAAAATATTGATGTGCAGTGTTTTCACTGCAACTAATTGAGCAGCTGATCTACTCCAACATCACAGGCAGAACAACAACTGCAAAAAACATCACACACTCATCACCCAAATACTGTTAATGTTGGAAAAGGGAGAAGAGCAACCTTTTCACAGCTATTATTGAAATTATTCAGTAATTGCTCCGGATTTTGATCAGAGTTTGATTAGATGTGAAAGCCTCTAAATTCAAACACAGGATGCTGAAGATAGTAACACATTCATACATACTAACAGGTTTACTTTTACAGTAAATACACAAGTTCATCATAATCTTCATACTTGGATAACACCAAGACATTGTCAATGTTTACATGCACACTACTTTTCCATTATTATTCAGAGTGTAACAGTATTTCAGGTTATATAAACAGCTAATTCTGTTTGGATATTCCTTATTAGGCCTTACCCCAAATCCAATTAAAACATGTGGGATATGCCAATATTATTCAGGTTGTAGGAGCAATCTGAATTTGGACATGTTAATGGGCATTCAGAATATGCATCTCTTTTGGTTTTTTTTTTTACAGCAATTGGCTCTGTGTGTTGCAAACAAACCATACCAATAGTTTGCAGGACTGTAATAGAGAAGCATGCACAAAATAAATGGAAAGGAAGCTTTTTCTCCAACTTACATTTTCATAGAAGACACACTGCACAGCCTCCTTCCCGTCTCTCATGAGGAAGCTCTTGGCCCCGTGGCGACCCAGTGTGACCGCAGAGTCCAGAGTAGCTGAAGGAGGAGCACAGCCTCATCAGTTTAATGGTGTCTAAAACACTTAGCAGTACACATCAGAGACAACAGCAGCTCCTAATCAACTGACCAAATATCTCAAATAAGTACGGGACTTTGTTTTTAAACTGGCTCCAGTGTCTCATGCCATCAATAACTGCAGTCAGGATCCTCAGTGAGTTCTCAACAGCTGGCTTCACTGGAACTGTTTCCTGCTGAGCACAAATACAAATGCTGCACTCATCACCAATAATATCATGGAACTTATTTGTATATTATTTTACATTTTCAACATATTTATCTACCTGAGTTTGTCGTGCAGTCTGAGGTTGATTTATGCGCCTTTTCCCCTCAAAGGTGGGTTTCTGTGGCCCAAAGCTGTTAGTAAAGTTCCAGGAGTTGTTTTGTGCCTGTGCTGCATGAGCAGAGGGCCTGCTGGGTGGTGGGACAGGAGCAGGCAGAGGTCTGGACTGCTGGGAATACTGATGTGTGGGATTGGGCAGTCTGTAAAGTGACTGCTGACTAATCTGAAACGACCCAGTATGGGGTGTTGGCTTGCTTTGGGCTTGATATTCACTATGTCTGGAGTTAACACTGGGACCAGATTGCTGTTGTCTCACTGGGTTGCTGGGCTGTCCCATCTTAGAGCTGAAAATGCAAATAAATAATCCCATTTTCACTTCACATCACATCACACCAAACACCAGCCACATGTCACACTGACATTTTAAACTTATGATTTTAACATTTGATTTGAATTTATTTTGTCTATGCTTTTGTTTGTGCTAGGTTTTGACAAATGGATCAAACCACTGACCATCATAATAATGGTCAGAAAGTCAGTGAAACCTACCTTGTGCCTCCAACTTTGTATGGATGTGGTATGGGTGCACTGTTTCTAATTGCAGGGGCAGGTCCAGGTGCAGGTCTGTTGCTGCCATACTGCTGGGGCGGAGCTGTCTGCCTGTTCCACAGGTGGCTTTGTGAAGCACCAGAGGATGGACCACCTGAGGCCTGGTAACATCCATAGGTACCTGAAAGGAAAGATACCTTCTCAGAGGAAAATCTTTTACCAGTAGCCAATGCATTGTTAAAATATATTAAAATGACTGAAATGTATAAGTCACACTGTTAATAGACAAACTGTCATTTGTCAAAAAATACAACAAGATCACTTGCTATTTGAAGTGCATTTACACGTTTCTTTGAATGTGCTGCCATCTAGTGACTGAAATAGAGTAGAAGCTTGAAGAGGCTAACTGAGTGCTTCACCTGATGTGCTGTGAGATGTAGCTGAGCTGGTGCTTGCCATGTATTCACTGTGGGAGAAAAATTCATTCTCAGACGGAGCAGATGTCAAAGGAATTCTGTTTCTTTTCTTCTGGTTGAAGAGCGGCACAGACAGGCAGCCTGATGGAGACAGCAGAGGAAACATAAACACATCAGACAGCTCAGTGTGGTAGGCCAGACAAAAAATACTTGACAATTCGATACAATTACCAACATTATACGATGTGAAAATAAAAAGAGATGACTGGTTGCTTTGTACACTCAACCGTAGATTGTGTCAGGTAATCTTGGAAAACAGTGTAAAAAAAAACAACATACACAGGGAGGCAATCCAGTCACTCCAAAAAATAATTGTTAACAATGAGGAAGAAAAAATTAAAAGCCTTTATTGTAGTGAATAAATATGCCATCAAAATCAGTAATCGATATCACTCTATGGCTGGAAACTTTAGTGAGTTCCACAAAACAAATGATTCCTTATTGCCCATTGAGAGCATTGAACATATGAAATATTTGGTCAACGGGGAGACAGAATACAGAAACTTAACCAAAGGCAAGCCTGTTGGATTCATCGACTAGATGCTTTGAAATAACCTGATCTCAATGAGGATATGGACTTTTTTCCTGCAATGATTTGTTATTTTTCTCTGTATAGGCCTTCCTGTTTTTCTCACAGTCTATGTTTAAAACTTATATATGGGTATTTACCCTCAATTTATGATGTAAGAAAATGATTTCCCCTCTTTTTTGTGTCTCATGTTTGTGTTTCATTTGTTTCACCTGTTAAGTTTATCTGGAACATATGATTGCCTCTCCTTGATCAATGCAACCACATAGGTATGATTACACCTGTGTTTCTTCAAACACCTGAAGAACATCTGCAGTGGTCGAAGGCTTTTTAATTTTTCCTTCATTCCTCATTGTTACTACTTTTTTATTTTTTAGAGTGCATGAATTGCCTTTCTATTTATGCAATTACACTACACTACAGACACTATGTTTAACCCTAACCCCTTTTTCTTTGAATGATACCACTCCACAAAAAGCAAATTGGAAGCACTGTTTTAGGATATTTTAAATATTTAAATTTTTAAGTTGTATATATAGATACACTATAGAACAAGAACGGCCTCATTTTTTATTTATCTAACGTTTGTGTTCTGGTTGCACAAAACTTTAATCACTGAACCTGAAGAAATCAAAGCAACCCATTCATATGAGTAAATTAATATACTAGTGTGCAGATTGTGAAACGCATCTCTTTTACGAACCTGCTGTTGGCCTGGGTGGCTGGTTTTCCTGTCTCCTCATTGTGGTTACTTAGAAAGAGCAGCTCATCCAAACTACAAGAGGTGATGTACCAAATTTTAAAAAATGGAAAAGATCATATGATTGATGTCCTGGTTTGTGTTGGTCACCCTCTTGATTCTAAAAAAAAAAAAGTTTAAAGAAGCAGGTTAACTCAGCGACAAAACGTGACAAGGTAAGCCTGTTTATTGCTTTAGTGCTTCCTTAGTGTAGCAAATACCTTAAATAAGCGTTAGCTAGATTAGCTAGTTAGCTGAAAAGCTAAATATTTAAACGGCTAGCTTGTTAAGTAGGCGCCATTCTACCTGCGACGTACAGCTTGCAAGCTCAAAAATGTTTTCTATAAACACTGTACATCAAATAATAACAAACTCGAGTCCCTTTGGCAAAAGTTAAAAGAAGTTACAACAACCTAAGACGAAATGTCCTCAAAGAAGTTTCCAGTTCAGCACCTCGGAAAGCGACACGCGCCAACTCCCACTGGTAACGGATGTTGCCTTCACTTCGCCCCTGGCAAGCTCGGAGTTCCCAGTTACCCACCCCCCTGACATATTTGTGAAAATAAGTCCACACATGACAATGAAAGAAAGAGATGACTGAACTTGAACCTGCAAAACAAGACAAGGCTCATAATTGGTGTAACTGCCATCGTAATATGAAGTATGGCCTTGTGAAGTAAGTCAGGACTCTGTGAATTCAGAGACAAAAAGAGAGACCTAGAAATAAAATTAATTTTATGCGCAAATTAATTGAAATGATCCTCTTTTCCCTCCTAAAGCAGAGAGCAGACTAACACTCAATAAACTCAGCTTCAATCATATTCCAGATACATGTGTCATTATCGCTCACTCATCCATGTTAGGATCATCCTAGCTCCAGGAAAACACAGAATTCCATCTACATCTAAACTCGTATTAAAGAACTGGGGTGTACTACTATCTGTAAAGGAGACAGACACATGTTATAAGCCTCATCTCATCCGTTACAGTCCAGGTATGGCTCTCTTGACTCCTCGTGGGAGGGATGAATAAAGTAAAATAAAGATGTGGACATCTTGTTGGAGAGTCTATAAGGAAAGACAAGGGCAAAGGCTATGGACCTAGCAGCTCTGCCCTCGGTTTTGCACAGAGCCTGAGGCAAACTTCAGCCTCCGTGGGTTTGTGTCACATCCTTGCTGAGAGTCTCTTTGATCTTGACACACATGGCTTCTCTGTCTTGTGTTTCCTCACTCTGTGAATCCATGGCAACAGCAGCATGAATGGTCTATTCACTGTGGCCTCCACTGCATCCTTTGCCTGTGAGAAACAAGTGTGTGGATAAGCAAACAATCTGAGTCTAAAACCACTCATTCACTTACTAATTCATAATTTCTGTAGCACCACTTAAATAACTGAAAATATTACTTTTTTGGGGGTGGGGGGTGGGGGGTACGATAAGCAGCCATATCAAAACAGACCATGCAACACTATTTTTCAACATAAACAAGTAATTGTTTCAGTTTTGCACAATAAATACCTGTTTGATAAAAGTTTAAAAATAGTTTAATTCTACCTGTCTTACACTATATAGAGAGACTGAACAGCATCTGTAACATCTGCACATTAACTCAAGCTTGGCCTGTGGTGTACACACAAAACAAACAAAACTCAAGACAATAACTGAATACTACTAAGTAAATACAATATTATTGTAAAACAATGCATATGTAACTGTCCTCAGGGTTTGAGTCAGTTACAATGTTTGACTTCTTCCACCCAAATAAAAATGAAGAATGATATATCATATGTAATCATCTTTGAACAACATGCAGAATTAGCAGACAGATGTAAGCCTAATACACACTAGTCTAGATCTGAACTACTGAGAGAAATACAGAAACTATTGCAACCTAGTGGCCTGGTAGCTCAGTTAGTAGTGTCTGTGCGCCACATGGCTGGGAGTCCTCTGCAGCAGCCATGGGTTTGACTTTGCTGCCAGTCATTAACTCCTCTCGCTGCTTTATATCTTCAGCTGTCATGTAAAATTAAAGGTATAAGAAGTTCTCGAAAAATATATATTTTAAAAGTATTGCAACCATCCCCAGTTCCCCCTAATTGGGGTAACAGAAGCTCACAGCTGGTCCCCTGCACTGTAATTGCATGAATCTTCAGCAGGGATGTAGCAATATATCAAATATCATAATAAAAATAAAAAAAGTTTCGATACCGTACTGGACTGTAATGATATCTAGCTGATATTACACTGATCGTGATTACATAGAATAGAATAGAATAGAAATACTTTATTAATCCCCAAGGGGAAATTCATTTGTCTGTAGTAGTCTCATCTATTAGTATAAGAATTATAGAGTCTGATGGCAGTTGGTATGAAAGATCTTCTGTATCTCTCTGTCCTACAACGAAGAGAGAGGAGCCTTCCACCACCATTATTTCTTTGATCCATCAAGGTGTTATGCAGTGGATGATCCATGTTGTTTAGGATGGCCTCCACCGTCCTCAATGTGTTTCTCTCCACAACTTCCTCCAGAGAGTCCATCCTTACTCCGATCACAGAGCCAGCCTTTTTCACAAGCTTATCCAGCCTCCTTGCTTGCTTTTTTCCCAAACTTCCTCCCCAGCAGACTGCAGCATAAAATAAAACACTTGCCACAATAGACTGATAAAACATCTGCAGCATCTTACTGCAGATGTTTAGAGATCTGAGCTTCCTTGGGAAAAAGAGGCGGCTCTGCCCCTTTTTGAAGAGTGCATCTGTGTTAAGGGACCAGTCCAGCTTGTTGTCCAGGTGTACACCAAGATATTTATAGTTTGTTACCACCTCGATGTCCATTCCACAAGTGTTCACAGGCTGAAGAGGGGGCTTGGATCTACGGAAATCAATGACCATTTCCTTTGTCTTTGAGGTGTTTAGTATGAGGCAGTTTTTATGACTCCAGTCACTCAAGGATTTTATCAAATCCCTATATTCAGATTCCTGTCCATTCCTTATACAAGCTACAATAGCAGTGTCATCTGAGTATTTCTGGATGTGGCAGGACTCAGAGTTATATTTAAAGTCTGCTGTATACAATGTGAACAGGAATGGAGCCAGGACAGTCCCTTGTGGAGCCCCTGTGCTGCTCATTAATGTCCCAGAAAAACAGTTCCCCAACCTGACAAACTGTGGCCTTTCTGTCAGGTAATCTGTGATCCAGGAGACAAGGGAAGAAACCACTCCCATCTCTATGAGCTTGTTTTTGAGTATGTTGGGTTGGATGGTATTAAATGCGCTTGAAAAGTCAAAAAACATAATTCTTACATAAGCACCAGATTCTTCCAAATGAGAGAGGGTACGGTGGAGCATGTAGAGTACTGCATCATTCACTCCAATGTGTTCTTTGTAGGCAAACTGCAGGGGATCGAGTTTGTCTTTGACCTCAGGCCTCAGAAGACGTAGAATCAGCCGCTCCAGTGTTTTCATGATGTGTGAAGTAAGGGCCACCGGTCTATAGTCATTTAGTTCAGCTGAACATTTTCTTTTTGGTACCGGGACAATACAAGATGTTTTCCACATAGCCGGTACCCGCCCCAGCTGTAGACTCAGGTTGAAGATTTTATTAAGAGGTTGACACAGTTGGGCAGCACAGTCTTTAAGCAGCCTTGGACACACACCATCTGGGCCAGCTGCCTTCCCAGAGCAAAGTCTCCCGAGCTCCAACATATACATATACATAATTCAAACAAACGACCATTCATGCTTATCTTTTTTACACATGCTCATGGCTGGCTACTTTTATTTTATTTTGTCAAAGAAGAAAACCATAAGCACTTTAAGTTAAAAGAAAAAACATATTAATAAAGTAAAAATTTTTTTTTAAAATATTGTGATAAATATTGGACTTTTTCCATTGTATTATTGTACCTTAAGTTATGGTATTGTTATATCCATGATCTTCAATAAATAATACCTATTTATTAACTTTCCATATGACCACACATAGTCAAACGTGACTTTGGCTTAAGGACATTAGAATATTGTTCACACTTTCAGTCTGTCAGTGAGAAAACAAACACCACAGACCAACAAAAATAGACTTTTTTCATTGCAGCCATATTGATATAAAACAGTAAGCTAAACACTGTTCTTTGAACAGAAAAGAAGCCTAATTAGTATCATCGGTAACACCTGTGTTTACCCTGCTGTTTCATGTCAAAATGGCTGCTGTGAAAAAGGTCTGTTTAAGTATTAAAAATAATGGAAAACCTAGCTGTAATCCTCAATGGTCACTTACACCTTATTGCTAAAAGTGACTTTCTTTAAATCACATGATGGAAATGGAATATTATATTAGGTAACATAATGATGGCAGGTAAAAAATTAGTATTTATGACTTCATATGACCAAATAAATTCTCATAAAAGCCCACACATTGTACAATTTGTAGATTTTACTCATGAATGTATTAAGAGATTATTGTTTTTTTTTTTTTTAATGTCCTCTCACTTCCAGCCATGGTCCCCAACTACCTCAACTGTCTCCATCTTGTGTAACTCATCCTTGATTTTTCTGCCATCTTCTGGAAGTTTCAGTTAGTGGGCTCTGTCAGCATATATACATGGAGCTAAACGGTGGGTGACGGATTTTCTGTATCTCAAACTGGCAACCTGCACGTTGTTCAGGGGGAGGCGCTATTCCGTAGTAGTTTCTGGAAGGAACCTCATGCTTGCACCATGGAGAAAGTGAGTCCTGCAACTATCTTCTTTATGTTTATATTCAAACATCTGTATTAAAAATATCGTTGTGTTCCTTGGAGTTACTTTAATTGTGAGTCTCTGTATAATAACAATTTGGAGGTTACTGTTGCGTTAGTTAGCCACCGCTTTACACTGGGACCTTACTGTTTGCTAATGTTAAACGGCTAATGTTAGCTAGCTCGCTAGTTTCGCTTCAATCCGGTAGTAATATATCATAGCTGTTTGGTTTATGTTGTCTAATTGGGCTTGACGATGTTACCCAACACAACATATTTTGGCAACGCTAGTCTCTAATATAGCTTAAATGAATTGCCCAAAGTGCAAACTTGGCTAATGCTAGGTTAACTGGCTGCTCATTTGTGAAATGTTGGGGCTAATTTATGATTGCCCACCACAAGGTTAGCTAACTCATTTTAAGCTAACGTATGAGTTAAATTTGCCACAGCAGCTTTGTCATTGGAAATATTACAGTAAGATTTGTCATAATTGTAACCTCTGCCCATGCCGTATTGTAACAAAGCAATTAGTAAAAACCCTTTGCAAGTAAATCACCGGCAAGATACTCCTAAGTAACGCTAACTCCCGAGTTAGCTAATCGCCGCTGAACCATTAGCAGTTAACAGTAACGTTAGCTCACAATGTGAACGCTGTCATTTATAGGATGACAAATAAAAGTCGTAAGTGAGCCATGAATCCTTTTGCCTAAATGTTGTGTATGAGGACGGGTAGCTAATACTGCGGCAGTCGGTGTGTAGCACATGCTGCAGGAGTATTTTTGGATCGGCTTCAGCGTTGTCCCCAGCATGCTGCACTCAGACCGGAGGATCATTCTAGATGCACACGGCACCGCTGCTGTCATGGGTAACGTTACGTTACAGCCGCAGTTTGTCGTCAACTGCTGCGTCCTCTCGAAAGGTTCTGCTGTTTGGTAGTTCAAGTGTCTCTATCCATTGATTTTGAAACAGTACTTCTGGGTTTTAGATGTAATATATTGATCAGAGTCAAACTTATCTGGCAACGTCATGGACGTAACAGGCAGTGAGTGTTGTGCATCTGGCAGGTCAAAAGAGGGCAGGACATTGTTATAATTGTGCTGATGTTGTTAAGATTTCTACATTTTTAAATTGATATTCACTCAGTTATTCAAGAGAGAACAAACATTAATCTTGCAACTTGTTTGTTTCTTTCCGGTGTATCATTGTAGCCATCTCAGTGTTGTAGCAGTGTCCTGATCACATAAAGGATATAATTTTATTCAGTTTACACAGCCACAGTGTCTCCATCACAGACATTGTAGTGATCAGCTTTCTCTAATCAAATCTACAATGTAAGACAGGCTGCATTTTCATTTTTGACAGTAGATCTATTGCGATTGTGTACATTCACTAATAGACCCTTTTCACGGCTCCACTACTTCCTGAAATTAGCAGTGTACATTCATTTCCTGTCTTACATTATTGGCCAAACTGATTTATCGAGGTGTGTCTTGCTGCAGCAGTTACAAGAAGGCACACCTGGATTAATCAGTTTGGCCAATAATGTAAGACAGGAAATGAATGTACACTGCTAATTTCAGGAAGTAGTGGAGCCGTGAAAAGGGTCTATTGCTGAAAGAGGTGTTTTTGGATTTGTTGATGCACAAAGCTGATGACAAAATAACTCATCATCAAGACCTTATAGAGTCTAGTATTGTCATAGTATGTTCCCCATAATGTTATCGAGTACAGCCTTGGTTTTCCATGTAGGCAGCTGATTTCAGTGCTTTATAATTTGTCAGAGTTGCCACTGGTCGGATGATTAGGTTAACAATTTTGAGATATAGGCCCACTGGACTTGTAATAGAAACATTCAAGTTTTTTTTGCATACTTTTTTAAACAAGTAAAACACATGCTTTGTGTTTACTGAAAGTTTATGCTCAGTGTTTCCCTTGTTTAGATTTTTGTTTGTTCGGTATATTCATTCATGCATCCACAAGTTTCTCAGGCAACGACACAGAGGTTGACTCTTGTTTCTCAACAGTGCCTCACAGTGCCCCCCACAAACTTAAATAATTGATTTATGAATGAATGGATATTTGGCCTGTGTAATTACAGGGAAAACACTGATTTTTGTTCGGCCCATTATTCACCATATTCCCGCTGTTGCGAGTGATTGCAGTGTTGCTGCCTTTTATGGTTTCAAATATTCAGAGGTGTAAGGTGTACACATATGACTGACTGTGGAAGGAAAGCCATGCCAGTGAACACACCTTGTTTTTCACCTGTTAAAGCACATTTAGTGTTATCACATTAGTTGTCAGATAAAGCCAGAAGGAATGAAGTGCTTCCTTTTTTCAACAGAGTGGTGCTTCCTTCTGCTCAGTGAAAACTTGATTTTGGCACACGCTGTGGAGATGAAGCTTGATAACTTGTCAAACTACAACACCCAACCAACAATTGACTAACTGTGTTGGCAAACAATCTGTATAGTCATATTTTTTTCATTCTATCCCACTCTCTCTGGTAGCAACATCAGTATTCCTTGCCTTTGTAAGTCTCAACAGAGCTTCAGCTAACAGCCCTGTTAACCAGGCTGACCTCTGCATGCAGTTGCTGTGCAAACTATCCCTCAGTTTAAAATACCCCAAGCTATCAAACACCATTTTAGTCTAAACAAGTGACAGTGTTTATGTTGTGGAATTGACATTTTAAAAACAGTCAAACCTTCTATCTGTGAGGCTGTAAGCTATCCACGAGGTCATCTTATTTCCAGGCTTATAGAGAAGTTTGCACCTGTAGGACCATGAACATGGACTAATAAAATAAAGCCATTTTATCTCTGCATCACTGCTGCACCTGTCTGTCATGAACAGCTGAATAGTTGACAGTTTCTTTCTTCAGTCCTGCCAGTGGCAGCTGCGAAAGATGTCCTCTCATAGTCGGCTCTATATTGGGGATTGTGTGTGTGTGCTTTTGTGGAAGAGAGTGATGGAGAAGTTCAACAGGAGAGCGTTTTCACTACTGTGAATTTGTCTTTTAATTCTTACCTTGATTGTATTTTACTGGGTTATAGGTCTCAGCATTGAAAGACCAGGGCAACAAGGCGCTGAGTGCAGGAAATATTGATGAGGCTGTACGTTGCTACACTGAAGCTTTGGCCCTCGACCCTTCAAACCATGTTCTGTTCAGTAACCGCTCTGCTGCCTATGCCAAGAAAGGCAACTATGAGAACGCTCTCCAAGATGCCTGTCAGACCATCAAGATAAAGCCTGACTGGGGCAAGGTGAGACATCATTTGTTTTGCTATTATTCTGTTGACAAAGTATGTAGGAATTACAATTGAGAAGGCAGTTTACAAATTTTGATTGTTGGTCATCCAGGGCTACTCCCGCAAAGCTACAGCGTTGGAATTTCTTGGCCGATTGGAGGATGCTAAAGCAACATACCAAGAGGGACTCCGGCAAGAGCCAAGTAACCAGCAGCTAAAGGAGGGTTTACAGAACATCGAAGCCCGGCTTGCAGGTAGGAACTATTGAATTTGTGATGTCTTTTATTCTACAGAAAAAGTGGTGTTACAATGTGAACATTGTGTGACTCACTTCTCCCTCCTACGTGGGTGGAGGATTTAGAGACGGCTGCTGACAGGAGCACTAAAGTAAACTCACACTGTGAGTGCTCGAGTCTTCAAAAGGAGAGTAGGCAGCCCACTTGGGTTTTGAGTGTTGTGATTCATTTAGACAGAACACAAGTAGTAGAGGTTACAGAGGAGAGAAAGCTCTGGCGAATTTAATCCTAGACTAGTGCGAGATGGATAGTGCATCTTTGTGACCATATAAATTGCATTAATAAAAATGACTTTTTGCTTCACCAGAGAAATCAATGATGAACCCGTTCGCCATGCCCAACTTGTATCAGAAGCTGGAGAGTGATTCTCGGACCCGTGAGCTATTGTCAGATCCCAGCTACAGAGAACTGCTGGAGCAGCTCAGGAACAAACCATCAGAGCTCGGCACGTATGTGCATTCTCTTTTTGATATTTTATTTTATTTTATTTTTTTTGAGTAAAAGGTCAATGTGTACAAATCATCTTACATTATACACTTCTCTTTTTGAAACCAAGCAAAACAAACAAGCAGAGAACCAGGGACGTTACAACTGATGCTTTTTACCTTTATCTATTCTATATGGGTTAATAAACACAATCCTCTCCAGAAATCTATCAAATGTGTTTGTCTTTAGTCTCAAAACAAATGTTAATTTTTCCATTACAAAAATATCATGCATCCCATTAAACCCATCTGCTAATCTGGGTGGTCCTTGACATAAATTTTTTTTTTATCTCCAACAGGCTTAAGCATACTTCCGGCTTGTCAGCCCTGTTTTTGTGCACATTTATGACCTCTCATGGTTACAGTGATTCACAATTCTCGGAAAAACTTTAAAACCCCTCTTTAAAACCTATAACCTATACTGACTGCTGACTCCTCACTGCTCTTAACTGCAGCACTGGCTGGTAGGGGCCACAAATTATCAATAATTATTAGGCTAAAAACAATGCTTACCTACTAGCAGTGTTGGGGATTACATGTACATGTAACAAATTATATGTAATTAAATTACAAAATGAATGTAATTGTATTCTGTAATCTGTTTCTGAGGAAAAAATATGTAATAATCAAAATGTTGATTATAGTGCACTCTTCTAGTTTTGCCATGGCCTTTTTTTATGGCAACCAGCATTGTTTTAAACCTATATGCTTCAGGAAAAAAAACAGAACTTGTGGTTGCATCTTACCCAAATACAAGACTTGAAAACAAGAGTCAATCTTAATTTTGCATTTTCAAGATTTTCAAGATTGTGTTACTTAACACAATCTTAAAAACATAGTCTGACTTACATTTAATGAAGTCTGTCTTGGAGCAGGATTGAAAACCAAAAAGGTGGTTGCTTTGCATGTGTAATAGTGAAAGTGGTCCAAAATAAACAACAAGTCTACATTGGTATCAAAAATGTCAAATTGATTTGGAAATTGTGCAGTAGCCCTGAAAACTGTAGTATTAAAAATTGTCTGACTGTTGCAGGAAGTTACAGGATCCCAGAGTGATGACCACCCTCTCTGTGCTGCTGGGGCTGAACCTCTCTGAAATGGAAGAAGAAGAGGAGCCTACTCCCCCTCCTCCACCAAAACCCAAAGAGACTCAGCCACCACCTCCCAAAGAGGAAGACCTTCCAGAAAACAAGAGAAAGGTAAATCCATTCATCCTACTTTACAGTTTTATTGAATTTTCATCTATGTTGTTCCATCTGATGAATCCCTACCCAGAGTTTTTTTTAATCCTCTAATTTCCATTTTTTAACAGGCTTTGAAGGAAAAAGAATTGGGGAACACTGCATATAAGAATAAGGACTTTGCAACAGCACTCAAACACTATGAAGAAGCAGTCAAACATGACCCCACCAACATGACCTACATATCTAATCAAGCAGGTACGTCTTCTCACGTGTTGGAAAAACAAATGCAATCCTAATGCATTTCAGCTGATTGACCCATAAAGTGAACAAAATAGATATATAGACAGAAACAGAATTTCTCATATGTAGAATAAATCTCAGTTGTTGCACAATCAGACAGATTGGTTGGAGCTCTTGCCAGTGGATCGACTACCACAACCAAATCCCCCTTGGGGGGATACACATTTTTTAAAATTCATATTTTGTCACATTGATGTGGGCTTACAGGCTGATTTAGTGAATCGCTCAGAAATAATGGACTGCACCAAAATTTGACCCAACTGTCTTACTTTTCAGTTCAGTTGAATTCAAGCATAATTGAAAACTGACATAATTATGACTTTTAATTTAAAAACTAATTCTTCCTCATCTTTCAGCTGTGTTCTTTGAGAAGGGAGATTTTGAGAAGTGCAGAGAGCTGTGTGAGAAGGCCATCGATGTTGGCAGAGAGAACCGTGAAGACTACAGACAAATTGCAAAGTAAGTTCTGTAACAAATGTGTCTTTTTTTCCCCCCAATTTTTGTATTTTCTTGAGTGTCTCTACCCACACTGTTCCCCTAAAGCTAGAGGACTTGTACTTTGTAGGTCTTGTAGAACAAATGTTGAGGCCACAGAATATATTTTTACTCTGATCTGGGTGGAAAACCACATGCATCTGAGCAGCACTTGAAATTGTTACACAATAACCACTGGATGGCAGCGTTGCTCTGTTACTTCCCAAAGATGAGGTGATGATTGAGTTGAGTTAAAACACAGATCATCTGGCTGTTGAACTCAAGTGGAGAATTGGTGGTTGTGTTAATGTAATTCTTGTTATTTGGTTCCTGTTATTACTTAACTGTCTGTTTCTTAGGTGAAGAGCACCTCTATTCTGAGTTGTTGGCTTTGAGTTTTTAAGTTGAGAAAACCACAATGATGTCAGAGCGTTGCATTGTTATGTAAGGACACTGCCTGGGTCCAGATCTTCTATTCCACAAAATTGACTGATTGTCTGGTCTGGCATCCCGACGTGTAACAGCAGTTTCTCGATTGATTAATGACAGACCAATGAGCACTGCGGGGGCACTAATGATAAGCCAGTCAGCGCTATGTTAGACTGAAGAGGAAAATGTATAACAACTTGACAATTCAGTCTGCTATCAGGCAAGTAATGACATGTTTATCTTCTTCTGTCTCCTCCTTCTCTTTTTATAGGGCCTTGGCTAGGATTGGCAACTCATACTTCAAGGAGGAGAAATACAAAGAAGCAATTCAGTATTTCAACAAGAGTTTGACAGAGCATCGTACTCCTGACGTCTTGAAGAAGTGTCAACAGGTGTAGTGCAAGCTGATTTTCTTATAAGTAGAAAACACTGCTGCCCCAGCACGTCATACTGCCTCTGTCACTTATAGGAAGCGTCATGCTGAAGTTCATTGACGGCACACAGAATATTATTCATTGCACAGGATATTTGTCCATCTCAACAACTAGTCTCTTCTTATCGATTGTTCCACACATGTGAGACAGAGGGAAGGAGAAGTAGTCTTGCTGCTGCAGCAGAAGATGAGAACTAATAGGGGAGCCTGGATATACATGCAGGGATTGAGTGGAGTTTATTTTTTTTTTGCCTTGGACATGCAAGCACAACTTAAATAGTTAACTGCAGTGACAAGTAAGCACCAAACTAGTAAATAATGTTTGTAGTTAGGCCAACAATGTATTTAAGTACAAAATGGGTTGTAGATTGGAAGCCTGTAGTGGCTGTTTTCACATGTGTTGTGGGGTTGCAGTGTGTTTTTGGATTTATGATTTTGACTCAAATCATTACAGTATTCAATTAACCAGACTTTATAAGTAGATTTTTGAAAGTTGTGTCAGACCTGCATGTGGACAGGTAATGAAAACACAAGTCAGCACTCCATTTAAACCTTGATACTGTGAATTGTTTCTGCAGGCAGAGAAGATACTGAAGGAGCAGGAGAAACTAGCCTACATCAACCCCGAATTAGCCCTGGAAGAGAAGAACAAGGGCAATGACGCCTTCCAGAAAGGTGTGTATAAAATTTGTAATGCTTGTTGGTTGATCAGTGTGTTGTGTTTTGATTATTCTTTGAAGAACTTGTATAAAGATGAATTGCTCTTTTCTATTTCCAACAGGAGACTACCCCTTAGCAATGAAACATTACAGTGAAGCCATCAAGAGAAACCCCAATGACGCCAAACTCTTCAGCAACAGAGCTGCCTGCTATACAAAGCTGTTGGAGTTCCAGCTAGCCCTGAAGGTACGGTGCATTCTGACTAAGCATCACAGTCATTCACTTAATGAGATACTAATTGGACAGAAAAATGTGCCTCTTTTACTTTATAGCCTGTTAAATCTGACAATAAGATCATCTTTTTTTTATTTGTCAGGATTGTGAGGAGTGCATCAAACTTGAACCTACCTTCAGTAAGTTGGAAACTTTGTATTCATTACTCTGTGTGTGTGTGTGTGTGTGTGTGTATATATATATATATATATATATATATATATATATATATATATATATACATATATACCTACATACACATATACACATACAC
>JAJHUR010111964.1:0-20285 GCA_027495735.1 Lutjanus campechanus | reverse complement strand
TTATCTTGACTGTGTTGAAGGCTGAGGAAAAGTCCATAAATAAAATCCTGGAGCATGAGTGAGGGTGATCCATGTTTTTTGTGATGGTATCCAGGAGTGTCAGGCAGGCATCTTCCACCCCTCGTTACGCCTTATAGGCGAAGTGGAATGGGTCCAGTTTGTCAGTGACTGACGAGCTTAGCAGGCCACACACCACTCGCTCCATGCATTTACACAGTACAGATGTGAGTGCGACCGGTCTGTAATCCTTTGGGGCTTTTGCATTTGTGATTTTTGGTATGGGTATAATTGTGGATTCTTTCCATGAGTGAGGAACAAAACCTGAGTCCAGGAGCAGTTGAAAAAGTAGGGTCATGATACCCCCCAATTGAGTGCCACATTCCCTTAACACTCTGCCATTTAACTTGTCTGGGCCGGGTGATTTCCGGGGGTTCACTCGGGACAGGATGTTGATCACCTTGCTTTCCTCTATTTTGACTGGACTGTGTGGGGGGCTGGGACTGCTGGAATTCCAGTCTCTCAGTGGTTGTTGTGGGTTATCAAATCTGCTGTAAAAGGTGTTTAGCTGCTCTGCAAATGAGGTGGGGTCAGGACAGTTGATTTGGGCTGGCTTCTGCTTTTTGCCCATCATGGTGTTGAGCCCTTGCCAAGCCTCCCTTGCATTCCCTGTTGTAAATTGTTGTTCCACTTTGTTCTTATATTGGATTCTGGCTTGCCCAGATTTTTGTCTGAATTCTTTTTCCAGCTCATTTGCCTTCTGTCTGTCTCCTCTCAGAAATGCCAGCTTCTTTTTGTTCAGGCATATTTTCAGGTCTTTTGTCACCCAGGGCTTGTTATTTGGGTATAATCTAACCTGTTTAGATGGAATGACAGAGTCAGCACAGAAGGTCAAATAGGAGGAAATTGAGTCAGTTAGCTGGTTCAGATCAGAATCATTGCTCTTAAGAAACACATCCCAATCAGTCAGTTCTATACAGCCCCTGAGTTCCTCAATAGAGTTGTTGTCCCATATTTTGATGGTTTTTGTCTGTATTTTGTCTGTTTTCAATTTTTGTCTGTACTTTGGAAGTAGGAGGATGACATTGTGATCTGAACGACCAAGGGGTGGGCGGGCTTTGGAAATATATGCACTTGGTATGTTTCCATAACAGAGATCCAGCATCTTGTTGTGCAGCCCTACTCCAAAACTTGGTTTGTCCATTCTGGGCTACTGTAGAAACATGGCGATTCAACATGGAAGAGGAGCTGCTCCCTCTGTAGATGGGGCTCATTCTAAAGTGACGAAAACAATGATTCTTATTTTCAGGTGATGATAAATTAATAAAAACATACTAATGAATGTTATATTCTATTTTGTGTTATATTCTGCTTACAAATTCCCCTAAATCTGACACATTGGACCTTTAAGTGGGTGGTTGGACCTGGATCCTCCAGAGAGGGCTGGCCAGTTGGGAAAGATGCAACTTTGAATGTTTCCCTGGGGCCTTTCATTGTTGCCTCAGTTAAAATGATTGACTCTTATATATTTTTTTTGCATTTATCCATTCTCCCTTTTCCCTTGGGACACCTAGCCTGTTATTTTCTAAATTAATCCATCAATCATTTGGTCTGTAAAATGTCAGAAAATTGTTAAAAATGCCAAGTTCCCAGAGGCATAGGTGTTTTGTCCATTCCAAACTATTCCTGTCGCCACTTGATTCTGACATATTTCCTTTAGCACCTTCCTCATCGACATTCACAACCCCACTGGTAGGATTTTACACCTCCTCTGTGAAGGTTTTTAAATGTATTTCTCTTTGCCTCTGCTGTGCTGTATGTGTCAGAGGAGGCAGCCCTGGTTCTGGGGAAAGATGCTGTGCTGCTGGCTCGGGTCATGGAGTGGTGTGAAGCCAAAGACCACGCAGGGGTCCGAGGAGAAGCCAGTCGCCTGTTAGCTGCCTTCATAAGACACAGCCGCAGCCCCGTGAGTCACTTCATGCTCATCTGAAAGTTAGCTACAGTAAAGTTTGAGTGAAAACTTAAAATGTTAGATTTTAACTTCATGACAGTATCTGTATGTATTAGGGCTGCAACAAACAATTATTGTCATCGTAGATTAATAGTTGTTTGTTTTAAAACTTCACAAAATGATGAAAAATGTCAATCAAAGTCCAAGATGACGTCCTCAAATGTCTTGTTTTGTCCACAACTAAAAAATATTCAGTTTACTGTCAGAGAGGAGTAAAGAAACCAGAAAATATTCACGTTTAAGAAACTGAAATCAGAGAATTATGACTTTTATGACCTTATTCTTTAAAAAAAATACTCAAATTGATTGATTGATAATCAAAATACTTGGCAATTAATTAATCAATTTTTTGATTAATTAATTAATCAATTATTTGATTAATTGTTGCAGCTCTAGTACGTATACACACACACACTGAACATCTGTAAGGGCTGATTTCCTCTCTCTGACAGGAAGTTGTCCAGGCTGTAGCCAAAGCAGCTGGGGTTCGGCACCTTATCTCCATGGCAACGAGCGAGCATGTGATCATGCAGAATGAGGCCCTGGTTGCCCTGGCGATAGCATCTGCCATCGACATCGGTAAAGCAATTTCCTATTATGTAAATTCCAAAGTTCTGAGCCCGAATTGATCAAGCATGTCAGACTCATTCCTGCAGAGTCTGACTGGAACTAAATGTGAACTCTTAGCAAGACTCAGAAGTCTGCTCACGTCTATCCTCCATCCAGCTCTGCTGCTCTTACAAATCCCAAAGGAAGAGCACCAAAAATAGGTCAAGTCTGAGAACTGCTGGCCAATCAGGACTGATTTCATCACTCTGAGATGTTTGATAAATATGAGCTGTGAGTTTTCTGTACAATGCTTTTAGTTTTTAGCAGTTCAAACAATGCAATTCATGAGAACCTACTGATTTTAATCCCCAAAAAAGAAGTCAGGCAAGTTGTATGGAAGCAGTTTGACATGGACACACAGTGGCTGTGCAGCCGTGCCTCAAACTAACCAGGGTTTATTATTTGCCCAGGACTGAAAATATACTGTAACTCTCAGGAGAGCTGAACCTGCACAATGCCACAGAAGTAACCACAGATTATATCAAATTTTCTGCTGACACTGTGATTCCAAAAAGAACAATAAAAGTCAACCCTAACAACAACCCTTACATCACAAAGGAGGTGAACAATAACAGAACAGAAGCAGGCATTTAAGAACAATGACAGCCTACAATTCAAAACTGAACCAGAGGCTGAAAGAAGTCAGGACACACCAAAAGGTAGCAATCAGCGTTGTGCAACAAATTTTTAGTTTCATTGAACGTGAACGGTGATCAGTTTACAATTAATGAACGTGAACGGTGAGCGACGTTTCCTCCTGAGAGAGATAACTGCGCTCATATCATCAGCTACTAAAAAAGTGTGACCACACTGCAGACTGGAGTCTGTGTTACAGTGAGAAACAGAAGAAAAACAGAGGAAAGAAACAGAAGAAATGAACATGAGCTAGTTCATCTTTGGAACGGTGAACTTAGTTCAAAATTTAAAAATGTGAACTATGAGCGTGAACTTCAATATGTGTGACTTGTACTTTCAGCTAGCTCTTTGTAACTGTGAACCTGCATTGTGAACACTGGCGGCAATAAAGCCTCCTGGCCATGAATTCAAAAAAATCTATGGGACTCTATGAAAATAGCCAGTAACATGAAACCCACTCATAAATCCTTACTGGATAAAGCGAATGAGCTGAATGTTTTCTACAGTTTGACAGCTTCTCAGTTGAAGGTGACTTGACGATATTGTTATTAATGATGGTGACAGGATTGATCGCTTTTTTATCAAGAAAATGAGGAGATGAACTGACACCTGCCTGGCACCTCACTTTTCAGAAATCCATTGTACCTGCTCACTGGAAAAGGACAATCACACCAGTCCCTAAGAAACCCTGTCCACAGGAGAATAATGATTGTAGACCTATTGTTATAACCTCTGTTGTTATGAAGTGTATAAAGAAGCTCATAGTGATCGACCTACAGTTGGATGTAGGCACTGATGATGCAGCCAATAGCACAGTGCACCTACTGACTAAACATCTGGAGAATCCAAGAGCCTGTGCTACACTGCTGTTTGTTAACTCCAGTTCTGCCTTTAATACACTGCAGCCAAGGGCTGAACCATCTTGAAGAAATGACTGCTATTGCAATTGTGATATGATTTAGAGGTAATGATCAGTCTTACATTTGGAATCTTATTTTGATTTAAATACATGTTAAAATGACTTTGGTGTGATTTTTTTTTTGCTGGAATATGTATCTGCTGTGTTCCCTTCAACAAATATTGGACCTCCTGCAATCTGAAAATTGCAGAAAGCGATTTTGCGATTTCAGTAAAAATTCGATTAATTTTGCAGCCATACTTCAGCCTCATGTTCTCCTGAATACACTGCAGCAGATGAATGTTAATGCCTTATGGTTGCACTCATTTCTCGCCAACTGTACAAGCGTCTGGTACAGCTTTCCAACTTCTCCGATGATACGGCCGTACAAACAGGACATTCAAAACTTTGTTCAGTGGTGTGACAAACACTTCCTCATTCTCAGTGTCAAGTAAGCAGAAGAAATGGTATTTGACCCCAAATCCATTGGAGACCACTCACCAGCGGTAATCCACAAGCCAAATATTGCTCAGGTTGACTCCTACAGATACCTGGGAATACAAACATGGAGCGCTCAGGTAGAATATGTCTGTGCATGGATCCAACTGCAGCTGCATTTCCTGCACAAGCTGAGGTTCTTTTGGTGTCACCCAGAGTGTATTGCTCCTCTTTTACCATGCCATAGTAGAGAGCATCTTGACGTATGGCATCTCAGTTTGGCAACCAGACTGTCCAGCTGTAGGCCCAGATTACTCGGCTAACACAAAGACCTGTGAAGATAATGGGAGTCAGGCAGCACCCATCACTCCAGAATGTGAGGAAACAATAAGCAGACGGGCACAGAAAATATTTCAGACCCCTCCCATGTCCTTCTCCCTGAGTACCAGCTCTTCCCCTCAGGCCTTTCAGAGTCCCCAATTGCAGGCTCAACCATTTTAAAAACTAATCTGTCCCCCTGTCAATCAAAGCCCCAAATAACAAGCTAGCCAAAGCTGATCCTCTGCAACTGCTGCCTTTTTTCCCCTCCTTTTTTATCTTGAACATGATTTTTATTTTTAAATGTTTACCATATGTATGTACTATCGTATTCTGTATTTTTGACAGCAGCTGCTGAATGTGTCCAAGACAAACTTCCTCTGGGACAATAAAATCCCCAACCAAAGTGTAACACGGAATGAGCTGCAGGTTCCACTGCTGTAATGGATGATGCACAAGCAAAGAGCCACCCGAGAGAAAATGACTCAAGCGAAGTATTTGTACAGTAACAAAAGAACTGAAAGCACTGCAGTACAAGTACAGCCAGATGCAATCAATGTGCTACACCAAGGAACACACAGGACCAACCACCTCTAACCACTAACCAGTTTGATAGTCGACAAATCAGTGTATGTGTAAGTGTATGACCATGACCTCTTACATGCTATTTACCTTTATGATTGTGTGTGTGAACACTGCAGACTCTATGAAGGATCCGTTCAGAGATGCGGAGCTGCTGCCCATGCTGAAGAAGATGTTGGAGGATCCTGTGGGGGCGGTTGAAGTCAAGTTCAGCGCTTTAGGTCTCATCTGCAGCCTGGCTAACTCCAGTAAGAGTTTGATTTTATGACACGTTTTCACAGACATTATGTTCCACAACAAATTTCAAGATGTTGCTGTTATAATGTGAGAAAAACTGCAATGAGAGGGTCAATGGAATTGGATCACAGACAATATCTTAGCCGCACATTACCTCCATTAGTAGTTGCAATCATCTCACACTTGTCTTTCTTCTTCTTCCCTCCATCCTTGTTGTTCCAGGTGCGATGAAGGAGGAGTTGAACTCTGTGAATATAAAGGAGAGCCTCAGTAAACTGACAGATCATAACAGCAGCAAACTCGCCTCGCAGGCCAGCTCCATACTGTCCGTCCTCGGAGACACCAGTTAAACCAGCATGCAGCGACAGAGGATTTCATTTGCTGTATGGATTTATCCACAATATCCAATGGCATACTTTAATTCAAATGATCTGTTAAATATTGAACTGGCTTGTAAAAATGTCACCTGTTTTGTGGCAACAATTACTAATTCCTATTCCCCAACAGCAGCCCTCAGTGGCTTCAATGATCACAGAAGGAATAAAACACACAATGACAGATTTTCATTTGGTAAAGTGACGTCTGAAGTGAGTTCTGGCTCACAGAGAAACACCACGAGGTCAATTAAAATAAAAGGGGTTCATTTAATCAGGGGCACGAATGTCCTCAACAATTTCCATGGCAATCTACAACACGTGATGATTCTGTGATCGTGTGCAAAGATGATGTTTTGGACTGAGTGTTGAGCTTGAGGGAAGTTCACAGAGTGTCCAGGGAAAATGAATGTACTCATTAAATTTCATGTAAATCATTCCATTAGATTTTTACATTTCTTGTATACAAATGTGCAGTAGATGTTGCGTTTGGTGGTGGCAGCAGAGGAAAGGTCAGGGCTCTCATCTTCTCGGGAACTTGAATCAGAGGTGGGGGGGGATCTGAGTCACAAATTTGACGACTTGCTTGATTAACACTGATAAAAGACGCGACTTGACTTGAACCTGGTTTTCATGATTTGAGACTTTACTTGGACTTGAGACAGATGAGTTGAAAAGACTTGACTGTTTTGTTAAATATTTGCCAGGCCAGCAGAGGCAAGCGCACAATGCATATATCATGGAGGTGGCTAGACCAAAAATAACAAAATTTGTACTCAAGTATGATGCTGGTGATGATGGAAGTAAGAAAAGAACAGCAGTATGCAGAGTTATATGAGAAGCGTCTTACACGTGTTAGATGTGTGGCCAAAGAGAAATGTTCCTCCTGAAGGGGAGCAGGACAAGAGGCTTAACATGGTGAAGTGAATTATTTTGTTTCATATTTCCATCTTTACTTAGTGCCCTTTTGAGCTATGTGTCAAATACCAGCAAGATTTAAAAGTTGTCAGCAGACTGTAACAGTTTTCACTAATGTTGAAAATAAGACTTTTTATGATCACTGTCTTTTATCTAATTTAACTGCAGTGAATAATTTCATACGACTTGACTTGTAACTTGCTTGACCTGTTAGCAATGACTTGACTTGATTTGTTTGACTTACACTGTAGCAGGGACTTGACTTGGCATGCTTGATTCTCACTAAAGTAACATGAGACTTGCTTGAGACTTGAAGGTTAATACTTGAGACTTGTGACTTGCACATTGGTGACTTGCTCCCACCTCCTCCCACCATGAATATCCACAAAAGATGTAGTTTTGTTATGGAATAAAAAGTTGATCAAAGGAAAATTATTACTGACATTTTACTTTTATTGACATTTATTGACATTTGACAGTGGCACTGTCAGAAAGAGGAAGGAGGAAACCTTAATATGGTCCTCACATCTTTCTGTGGAGACGACTAATATCTCTTCCAGATTTCAGTCATCTGGCCAGTAGCTTTTGGACTGAAGTGGTGGGTGGATTGGCAAATAGGCTGATGTCACATTCATTGGACTCCACCAGCAGAGGGTCAAAAATATTAGGGCAAATGATTTATGGGTTATTCCATATCAAATCAGATAGAGGTTTTTGTTTGCATGTAATTTTTTTCAAACATTATGTAAACTAGTTTATTGCCTGTTGGAGTGTTATTGCCATTCTCAAGAACCACTCATCCAATCAACTTCACACTCGACAGTGCTCTCCCTTGGGTCCTCAGCAATACATTGGCTAAGTGTTAAGACGATTGGATTAACGGTTCTCGAGATATGCGAAAGACAGTCATACACACATACAGACAGACAGGCAGAGATGCTGTTACAGTGACACTTACTGGCCAAATGGTGCTAGGGCTGCACAATTAATCACAATATTATCAAAATCGCAATACAGCCAAGGGTGATAACTAAAGTGCAGAACCAGAACCAAATTGCAATGTTTTCAAAAAGGAAAAATGTGTGAGAAAGCATTATAATGAATGTCCTGACCTGCAAATGTTGTTCTCCAGATGTTTGTTTTGTAGAGACCCCAACAAATGTCACATCATTTCTTTTTTGTTCAGTGAAACTACATGTCCTCTAAATGTGGTTGTAAAAGCACAAAGCGTTCAGGAGATTTGACAAACCAGCTGTAGCCAAACTGTACGGAATATGAAAAATCCAAAAAAGCTATTTTGTCCAGAGATGTTCTGTACTGAATCTTATGATTGCTCAAAGTTATGTAGGGGGGAGTAGCAAAAAAAAAAAATTGGCAAAATTCAAAATAATTTCAGAAGTCTCAAAAAATCTGAAATGTACAAAAGTGACTTGTACATGTACCCAGAACATGAACAAACAAACTGACAGCAAGAAGTCTTTTCACTTCATTCTTCCAAGGTGTATAAGGAGTAATGTGAAGTCATTTCTCCTGCATAGTAACATTTTCACAAAACAAGTGACATATAAAGTTTTGAGATTGTGCAGCAATATTGTTCGAACTAAAATGTTTTGAATGGATTTTAAATTTGAATGACTGGAGTTACAAATAAAATCTCTGGCTAAGATTGTTGATATAAAGGTGAATGTACAGTGCTTTGGGATCGCTTTCTCAGTATCTTCTTCAATTAATGGTGTATAAGTTACTTTAAGACGGAGGTCGACATGACTGAAGATATAGAGTCAAATTAAAATTATTAATGGAGCCACATTAACAAGCAATAAATGTGAATGGCATGTTCTAGTCCCAGAACCTTCATGGTGTAGTAGATGTCGTCTCTCTCAAAGGGTCCTCAGCTCCTTCATTAAGAGTCTATATGTATATTTGTATCATGTCAGTGTGGTGGACAGGCATCCTTACAGTTTTAAGCAGTTTAAGACAATTCCTAATGATCCTCATCTCATAGATGGATGGTAGAGATTAGAATGATTCACATGATGAAGACTTGCAAACATTCAGCTCACTGAACAGCGTGAGACTTGCAGAATCTGTGCATCGACGATGTAGCATTATATCCATTCAATTTACATTGATTGTTGGATTTTGGCTGTACACAAGATGTCCACAGTTGTATAATGACTTGGTTGGTGGTGAAACATCAAGATCTGAGCTTGGTTCAATTTAAAGACACTTCGATGTCATGAGTAAAGAAATTTCCTGTCTGTTAAACTGAAGTTTTTCTTTCCCACAGTACTTGCTCATGGTGGGAATTGGTGGATGTGTGTAGTTACCACACCCTGACAAACAGCTGGTCAGAGTGCACTTCTGACCCAGTGATCCAACACACCCGAAACTTTCAACACACACAATCACACATTGATTTGAAGTTCTCTCTTCAAAAACTCTTTAGTTGATTGGGGTTAAATCTAGAAATTTGAACCATCAGCAGTGCAGAAGAAAACACACACAATAATGGAGGAGCCAAACAAAAACAGTGAATACAGCCAACAGTGGGAAGCTGTGTGGGTGGGTGTAGGGAGCCTGCAGCCACATTTGAATCAAAATCTCCATGATAACTATGAAAAATGACTGACCGGTGTCTTCACTGCAGCTATGCTTCCACCAGTGGTAAAGGGTACTTATGAAATGATGTAAATGAATGATAAAAAGCATAGAACTGAAAATTACTTTGTTCTGTCTAATCAACTGACCATTTAGCAAACTGCTTTCACATGTGGTTGCAGCAAACCAGCAATATCCTGTAACATTCTTCTGAAAGTGAGGCTCCCTGTTGTGTGTTATACAGGAACAATGAGAGAAAAGCGAGTTTTCTGACTGACTGAGTCATATAGAAGCACAATGTGAAGAAGCCACATGCACAACATGCTGAACTGCGATCATGTGTATATAGGCCTACTATAAGTCTAATACAAGTGTACAACAATGTTCTGAGCAACTCAGTATGTGTTTGTAGTCGGGGGTGAGCATGAGTGTTCTATACGAAATAAAGTTAATAATCTGGTGATAGACATGAGGCAACAGTTTTGCTGCAATGTTTCATCTAATATATGTATGTAATATCTGATATTCTGTATACATCACTAGGTATTACCAGACATATGTGAACAAATGTGTTTCTTTTTAAGGGAGGGAATATTGGACATTTTCTGAGCTTTATTCTTTATTCTGAGCAGAATAAAGTTATGCCATGTCTTCCCCCAGCTGGTGTAATTAATGTATTTTCTATTTAATATTCTTCAATATGTTGACTCATAGATGAATAATAATATTTTCCTCATCTGATCATGATTGAAAATGTTGGCACTAAAAAAATACAGCAACTGATTAATGAGATGCTTATACAGTAAAGCAGGAAGTCAACACTAACCAGCACCTGTGCAAGGCACATAAACTCATCTCTGATACAACTTTGACAGGAAATAGGCTCAATATTCATCAAAGCGCCAAAATAGCACAGTTTAACAGTTGTTCTGTACTGTTATTATACAATGAATATATGTAATATTCATAAAATGATGAATGGTGAATGTTCAGTCAGTTTTGATGGTAAATGTAGTCTGTAAATGACCTCAATTCACTGCTTAAAATAGTTAGTTTTATTTTGAAGTGTATTTGTTATGTTCTTACGTTGCTATTTCCTGTGAAAAAGGAAATTTATTTTGAAAGGTCACTGAACACAGGTAGCGAACCGAGAGTAAAAAAGATAAACAGTGCAGGGACAGTAAGCAACATGGGGAGAGAAACAAGTGATTTAAAAAAGTCATAAACGTAAACGGGAGAGTGAGCTGTTAAAAGGAGAGTGTGTCGAGAATCGAGAGTGGCAACAAGGTGTGTTAACTGCATTTATTTGTGTCCAAAAATATCGAGTTTATTGTATGTATTTTCAACTTTATGGCGTTAAAAGAGTACTGTATTATTTGTCAAGCAAGCTAATGTGCTTTCTGTCTTTTGTTTATTTTCTGTTTAGCTCTTACGTTGGTCTGTGAACTAAAATCAACATTAAAAGACATGAGACACAATTTCGACTGGTACGCTCATTGAAGCAAGAAATTCCACAGTGCTGCTATATTGACCAAGAAAGCTGAAAACTGCCGACAGAGCACTGCCTACATGTACCAGGATGTTTTTATTGATTTATTTCCTTTTCTTTAATTATTATGGATATTGATATTAAACTATAACTTCATCTACCCAATGAATGTAAAGAAATCAATGTACCCTACCACATACTACATCCTCCGGTACAGTAGGTGGCGGTAGGTATGCAATTAAAGCCAAAAGAAGAAGAAGAAGTAGAAGAGGAGGAGGCGGAAGACAGACGGATGTAAACATGTGATGGTCCAAAGTCTCGTGAGTGGCTGAGGAGTTTTTTGAGGTGAGAGACGGTTTGAACCACAGCTGTAGCAGCTGGATATCCGTTTGTGATATTTGTTGATCACAGATATATGTTGGTTTGTCAAGAGCTCACATGTTGCAGCCTAATATGTGAACACCTAACAGCAGCTAACTGGTGATAGTGACTCTTTGGGAAGTTTTTTTCTGTGTGTTAGTGTGTGTCTGACTGTGTTTACCAGTTACAGTGTTACGGAGGCTTTTAAAAGACATTGTCATTCTTGCTTATTGCATAAATGAATATATTGTTAGCGTGTGTGCCTGTAATTACACTGTGAATGTTGTGAGACAGTCCTGTCCTACACATCAGAGTTTATATCGCAATTGCAATATCAGTCAAAATAATCGCAATTAGATATTGTCCACCCCTAGTTTCAGTATTAGTTTTAGTTATGGTTTTTATCTTTTTTTAATCAAATGTGGAGGTATTTTTCATGGGCAAGAAGTTCAGAATAGGTATCACAACATAAACTCAACACTTTGTGAAGGCAACTGACTCACAGTCATGTAGACATCCCAGCCTCCATAAACAGATGCACTACGCCTCCTCATTCTTGTTGTGTTGACAGATTTAACCAGATTGACAAAGACTAAAACTAAAGCACTGAAAATATTGTGTACTTTTTGTTTTATTTAATTTTAGTTGAGTTCATTTTGTAAGTATGCAGTATCATTTCAGTCAGTTTTCATTTTTCTAAAGTCTAATTTTTGTTCTTATTTCAGTCAAGTAAAATTAGGTTTCGTGCCTAGTTTTAATGTTTTGGTTAGTATTTGTTAACTATACTAACCTTGCCCTGTACTGCCATGTTGTGGTCATTGTCAGGTCCAGGATGACTGAGGTGAGCCACCAGCCGTGGGGAGAGGTGCCTGGCCAGGGCACCGTGGACCTGTGGGTGCTGCAGTCCTCCCAGGTGAGGGTGGAGGTCCTCACCCTGGGTGCCATCATCAGGTGTGTGTCCAGCAGAGGGAAGGATGGACAGATGGAAGACGTAGTCTTGGGCTATGATGATCTGGAAGGTAGGTAGGAAGGAAAAGAAAGGTTTTCTTCTCCATATGACAGTAATACACAAGTGAGGAAAAATATTCTGGTGATCCAGTTTCTAAGTCTGATCTCTAAAGATGCATTGATCGATCAGCTGGTGGCCAGAGTCAGTGTTAAGAGTAGCGTTGTAAATTGAAAGCGCTTTCCTGAATTGATCGGTAACATTAACAATCAATCATTTAATCATTATTTTAAAAAGCATAAAAATTTTGCTCCTACCAAACAAGACAAAATGTGTTTTTTCCTCCTCAATCAAAGATTTATTTCTACATGTTGCATATTATCTGTGAGCATTACACAGCCAACATATTAAATAAACATACTTAAATATCAGATAACATGCAGAGCTTGATCATAAAAAATAAGCAGTTATATTTCAGATCTTCATTTGATAGGAGATGAATCAAGTTTGATCGACTAAATTCTTAATGATCGATTAATCGTTCATCGATTAATTGTTATCATCCCCAGTTAAGAGGGAGCTTTAGAGTCTGAGGACAGTATAAAGAAAAGGGTGAGGGAGAAATAGAGGAGGGGATATGAGAAGAGAGGGCAGGAAAGAGAGGAGACGAGAGGCTGGAAAAAAGAAAAGGTGGACACTGCGAGAAAAAATACAAAAAGAAGACGAGGCCAGGCAGTTATCTGGAGCACCTTTGGAGAAAATGTAACAGTTAATTAACAGTCAGTGTTTTATTGTGAGCATACAATTAAATTTTCCATGTCTGTGTGTGATATAGTAGAGTTCATAAAAAGAAGAAATTAAGAAAATCAAAATCAGCCAAGAAAAACTGTAAAAAAATTGGTTAATCTCCACTGATCTAATAAGTTTTTAGATAGTTTTCTCTCCTGTGTTTATGATGTAAGAACATGCAAAAAGCTTTTGCCTTTTTCTTATACAAGTTTTGGCTGTTTGGCTGTTTTTATTTGTTTGGCAGGATCATTTTTGTTTGTTGTTGTAGTACTCGTTTCAGCCACAAGAGGCTGAAGCGCACCACTGCCCCGTGTTCAACAATTTTTTTTTCATCTGGCAAATCTTGTGTTTTTTTTTCACACCTGTTTCACAGTTTGAAGCAATTTACTAACATTTGCCTTAAAGGGATCCTTACATGTGACTTTCAGAATTTAGATAGGAAATGTTTGCATCAATGTGGTGACTGTAAAATGACATTTTGGAGTTTCAGAACTAAGCCACTGCATTATGTCATGCTAGAGCAACAGTGTTTCTTCAGCCCAGTCTCACACCAAAATGTGTAACAAACCCGCCAGCTCACGAGAGCACATTTGTCACAACTCAAGGCCTGCAGGCCAAATCTGGCCCGGCACCTCATTTTATGTGGCCCACAAGAGCAAAAGAATATAATTCTCTGCTGCATTATGGAAGTACAGTGTTTTTTATCCATGCTCTGAAGAAGGTGTTTAGCTGTGTATGTTACAGTGTATGTTACAGTCTACAGAACATCACAGAACATCATGTAAGTGTTTGCAGTAGTTGCATTCTAAGCCAGGTGGATATACTGTAACATTTAAAAAAAAAAAAAAGCAGCCAATCAAAATGTTGACACAGAGGGGAGGCAATTTAATGAGTGATGCTAATGTGAATACATGTTTGTGCTTGATGGAAACAGGCTTGTATGTCTTCTTTGTGCTATACTACTTTCTATATTTCATTTTTAAATAATTTGTATAATAGTTGTACACTTGACTGTCTGTTTGCCATTATATTTCCTAGATTTCTGCTTTCAGAGCTAATTACAAATAATAAAAGAGTAGCAAAAGCTGCTTTGTAATATGATAGCAAGTTTATATAGTCTTGGATTTACAACCGGCCCTTTGAGGGCAACCATAGTACTGATGTGGGCCAGGAGAGTAACACTTCGCACTGGAGGATACCATGTCAGTGTCATATTTTTGCCTTGCACCTGCGTGAAGTACGTGTGTGTGTGTGTGTGAAGGTGAAGGACGGACATAGGGTGATGATGACAGGAGGAGGAAGGAGTTACTTAAACCCAAACCATTATGTTTTCCTAAACCTAACCAAGTAGTTTTGTTACCTAAATCTCACCAAACTGTGGCAGTACCCCAAATGTTCCTCTGCACGTCTGACCAGACGTTGAATGTGAGTTAGACAAAACGTGACACTGTCCCAGTGGACTGGCTGGTCTGTTAGACATTTTGGCGTGATGACAGCCTGGTTTGTTTGGTTGCTTTGAATTTCAGGAAACCATTTTAAGCAGAGCTTGAGCGTGAACATCGTCACATAGATTCTGAATTCTTTCTGATGATACTGTGTCAGGGTTCATGGTTAATTTATATATTTATTTATTTATTTATTTATTTATTTATTTATTTTCACTTGCCCAGTTGGACATGTGGGTCTGTTTTACTTGCCCAAAGTCAATTTTTACTTAATTGTTTTATTTATTAGTGGTAATCAAATAACAACAACGACTAAAGTTGCAATATCTATAAAACATCCATAAAATGTTAGAAAACGGCAGCTTCTCAAAGTCCAAGATGATGTCTTTAAATGTCTCTCTTTGTTAGTCTAAAACCCAGAGATGTTCAGTTTAATGTGATAAAGAAACATTTGAACTCTATATATTTGATGTCAATCAAATTTCAAAAATTCCTGTCATGATTTAGTCGTCGTATATGTACTTTTATTTGGTAGAACGATAGAGGGAGAGAGAACTGAGAGAACTGCAGGGAGCTGAGGGAGAGCAGGAGAAGTGAATGTAACCCAGGCATCATGTTGGTGAAGGTGAATAAGAATAACCTGTGTTGTGTTGTTGTGTTGTGTTGTCAGGTTATGTGTCAGACAAGCGGTACCTGGGAGCTGTGGTGGGCCGCGTGGCCAACAGGATTGCACGGGGACGCTTTGTAGTGGAGGGAAAAGAGTACCAACTGGATATCAATAATGGACCTAATGCACTGCATGGAGGCCTGCGGGGCTTCAATAAGGTAACACTGAGTGAACACACTGTGTCTGTGTTTCATCAGCGTGAATGTTTGTACTTGTCTCACATATGTTTCACCATCCAGCTGCAGGTAAGATTAGATAAGATCCCTTGCTGATAAAATAAGAAACTTTATTTATTTATTGTCCTAAAGACAAAAACATGGTGTAAATAACATTTTTTAGTCAACTTGGCATGTTGGGTCTTTACAAGACTTGGGTTACACCAGACGAGCAGTATGGAGGCATTTTATGTTTTTGTTCTGTTGTTTTTTCACGTTGGAAAACTGCTCACCATTCACTGTTTTCCTGTGAAACTCCAGCAGTGTTTTGTGGGCTAAAAAAAACTAAACCTGACATTCAGTCAGCATGAGGGTGAGTAGATAATGACTGATTTTTCTTTTTTTTGGTGAACTATCCCTTTAAAGTAACCTATTGTTTCACGGGGGTGTGGCAGCGTGTCCTAAATGATGTACCTGTCTGTGCTTGAATTTTCCCTCATTAGTTCTCGTAGCTGTAAGAGCACAAATATAAACATCATCAGCGTCTATCCAGACAGGTTATTGTGGTTATAACATCATCTCTGTGGTTTTTAATACCCATAATTAATGATCCATTGTTGTGCTGCTCTGTGTTTTGCTCTCACTGTGTTGCAACTTGCTGCCACCAGTGTTCATTATCTTCACCTTTCCAAAGAACCAGAACTAAAGCAAACAGAGCCAGGTGTAAACACACACTGAGTGTTGCTTTATTCAGGAGCACACAGACATCGTCAGACCGGCCAGTTTCTTCAAAGCCACGCCCCCTTCTCGAGGAAAACCCACACTTTGATATAATGAGAGAAACAGGAAAATGGTGAAAATCTGCTGTGTAGCAGGTTGTAAAACAAATAAACATACAAATCCATCATGATCTCTGCTTCTTCATCCTTCCTGGAAAGGAAGGGATCCCGAAAAGAGAGCACAAAGAATGTCTGAGCCTCTGAGGTTCTTCTTCTTTTTTTTTTTTTTAAAGAATATGTTTATGATTTTTGAGAGTCACCCAGTTACAAATTACAAATGAAAGAGATACATACAGTACCCTTTGTTCCAACTTATAGTCAACACAGAACACATTCTCCACACATACCAGAAAGGTTATAAGTAAGTAAATAAATAAAGTAATAAATGGCAAAGTAAACAAAAGGTTCATAGAATTTCATTTAGCTAGGGCAATCAGGCATAACAAAGAGATAATGGCATATGAAGCACAAAGACCTACATGGAGATGTATTTTGAGAACTTAGTCCATGGTGGCCTGGGCCCCAACATCTCCCAATATAGTCCAGAAAACAGTCCCAAATATGGACTTCATTCATTTGATGACAATGATTGTCAATCAGTGAATTTATGCTGAATATGAGAGTAGAAGTAACCATGGCTTTCACACTGAAACTTGAGGCACATGAGATACACGAGTATTCACCGTCAGTGTGGTAAACAGCTGGATGATGCTGGTGACAGTTACTACTGATGGAGAGCTAACGTTACCCTAACAGGGAGGCTGGAGTTCACAGTACAGCTACTACATCAGACTGTTGTCTCTAAATCTAAGATTTAGTCTCTAACTAAGTCTCAGCTCAGCGCAGATCAACAGTTGTCACTATTAGCAGTGTGTGGTCACCGTGTCGGCTCATTGATCCACTTGGACGGGAACAGAGGTGGCAGAAGTCCACACATTCTTTACTCAAGTAGAAGTGCAGATACTTGTGTAAAAAAGACTCTGGTAAAAGTACTGTTCTAACTTGTTTACTGCAGTAAAAGTGAAAAAGTACAGGCTCTGAAATGTACTCAAAGTATAATATATCTTAATATGTCTTTTTCAGCATTTTTTGTCTTGTTACATCGTTTTGTCTTTTTACGTCATTTTTGATCTTGATTCAACTTTTTTGTCTTGTTTTGTAATTTTTGGACTTGTTACATCTTTTTCATCGTTCTTTGTCTTTTTAAGTTATTTATCTTGTTACGTCTGCATTAAGTCATTCCTCATCCTGCTACTTTTTCATCTCATTACATCTTTTCTTGTTACATAGTTTTTCGTCTTGTTGAGCCTTTTTTGTCTTTATATTTTTTGTTTTTACATCATTTTTCTTCTTGTTACGTCTTTTTTGTTTTGTCTTTTTTCTCTTATGTCATTTTTTTTGTTACATGATTTTTTTTTTTTGCATTCTTCATTTTCATCTTTCACATCACTTTTCATCTTGTTACATCTGTCATGTGTGATATCCACTTTTCTATCTGTTAAAGTTCCATCAATTTACGTTGAATCCAGTCTTGATGTTGGGACGTCAGTGTGCAGTGATGCAAAATAAAAATAATCTTGACCTGTTTTGAGGATAAATGTTTAGAAATCAAGGTTGAACAAATGTCTTCAGAATTCAATTTGTTCATCCACTACATCAGTCCTGAAAATAGCATTTAATTAAAATCTGTGTTTGTATTTTGGTAGCTGATATGCCCAAATTTCCAATTAGTTCTAAAATATGCAAAATATTCATTACCATAACACATTTTGCAAAGAACTACGTATATACTTTTATTTTGGCACAATTCCTACCATTATAGACACTAACATTAGAAAAAAATCATCAAGGACATATTTTTCGAGAACTCTTGTCCCTGCTGTTTTCTTACTTTTCAATAGGAGATCAATGATGGACATTTTCTGTACTTTTTGGACCTGGACGTCCCTGGCCTAGAGCCTTCATCATAAATTATGAAGTTACCATTAATTCTGTCACAACTTGTTTGTGCAGTTCTAAGTATACTGTTTTGTGGTTGTTGTTTTTTTTCACTTTTCCTTTATCTGCTGTTTTGCTAGCTTGTCTGTCTGCTTTGTTTATTTGTGTGTATGGGGGTGGAGACTATGATTGTGTGATTACATATTAGTGCTGGTTAACGGTACACTTGCTGAAATGAAAAGACGTTTAAAAAAAAAGAACAAAAGTGCTCCCTCTAGCCTCATAATAATCTAATCATTTATTTAATTTATTTTGTTCAGTCAGCCATGCCAGCAGCTCTGTGAGCTGCGTTCAGGCACAGCAGTGCTTTGAGCTAATTGCTGAATTCTTCATCCTGAGTGGGACATGAATGTTACAATCAAACTTAATGACAATCCACTCAACAGTTGATGGGATATTTTACTCAGAACTTGAGACGTCATCCTCGTGGTGGCAGCTGTGGCTCATTTTTACCCGCTGGCGTTGTGAGAAGAAAGGTTGACCGTGAATACCTGAACCATCTCCTGTCAATCCATCCAGTAGTTGTTGGGATTTTCCAATCTGGACCAAAGTGGTGGACTGAACGACCAACACACCAAACCTGCCGAACTGACAGCATGCTTTACAGAACTAATGGAAAATAAAAGATAAGATTCAAAGGGTTAATAACTGCCAGTTATTGTTCTTCTACATTCATTTTACACATAGTGACATATGCATGTAACAGATGTGTGATGTCCTTCAGCAGCACACAGGTTAAATGGTTGAAACAAACTAATGAGACTGTGACTGTTGGTTTGTTTTTAAAGCAGCAGTCTGCTCACTCAGCCTGAGGGATAAACTGTACACTGCATCGGCTAATTACTGACAATTCACTTCCCCCAACACACACACACACACACACAGAGAGAGAGAGAGAGAGAGATAAAGATAAAGACTCTACATCTTGCATATTTTGAGGCCCGTGTTTATGTGTGTTTGTGCGTTTGTTTGTGTGACAGAGGTCCACTGACTTCTATTTATTAATCTAATTTAGATCAGACTGTCTCATGGGGCTAAAACAAACACACTTTTATTATTGCACAGCTCGAGGCGATTTAGCGCAACATTACATGGTGACATTTTAAGCAGACGCTGTAAAACAATCTTATATGTACAACTCCAATTCCAAAAAAGCTGGGACGTTGTCCAAAACATGAATAAAAACATGAAAACTTTTCAACTTGTGTTCAGTTGAACGCAGTGCAAAGACAAGATATTTAATGTTCAAACTGATTCAACTAAAGTGTTTTTTGTAAATATGAACTCATTCTGAATTTGATGCCTGCAACATGTTTCAAAAAGGTTGTGACAGGAGCAACACAAGACTGAAAGTTGTGGAACGCTCCAAAAAACACCAGTTTGGATCATTCCACAGGTAAACAGGCGAGCTGGTAACAGATGACAGTAGGATGATTGGGTATTAAAGGGGCATCCTCCAAAGGATCAGACGTATAAACGTTCAGACGGTTCAGACGTGTAAAGGATACTACATGGGCTCAGGAACACTTTGGAAAACCGAAACACTGCAGACTTCTCTGGACCTGAGCTCATCTGGGATGGACTGACACAAAGTGGAAAAGTGTGCTGTGGTCTGACGAGTCCACGTTTCAGACTGTAGGAAAGGAAAATGATCATCCAGATTGTTACCAGCACTAACTTCAAAAGACAGCATCTGTGATGGTATGGGGGTGTGTTAGTGCCCCATGGCATCATGGGTAACTGTCACATTTGTGAAGGCCCATTAATGCTGAAAGGTTCATACAGGTTTATGCTGCCATCCAGACGACGTCTTTTTCAGAGACGTCCCTGCTTATTTCAGTGAGACAATGTCAAGACACATTGTACACGTGTTCCAACAGTGTGTCTTTGTAGTAAAAGAGTTCAGGTACTAGACTGACCTGTCTGCAGTCCAGACCTGTCTCACATTGAAAATGTGTGGTGCATTATGAAGCACAAAATACGACAACAGAGACCAAACAGGACTGTTGAGCACCTGAAGTCGTATATCAAGCAAGAA
>JAJHUR010111963.1:12554-26527 GCA_027495735.1 Lutjanus campechanus | reverse complement strand
GGGATAAAATAACGTCTCTAAATTTTAATTTAGACCCATGTCCCTGCGTGGGAAACACACCAAGTTCCTCCAAAGGGAAAAGTTTCATGACACAGTCCACATCATAGTTGTGCAAACACAGACAAATAGGACACAGGGCTCGGGCGTACCTTTGTGCAGACTCCTGTCGTGGCCTCACACAGTGTGAGTATGGAGATGTTCTGGGCTCTGTTCAGCCAGTTGATGGCCAGTTTAGTGGTGGTGGCCCATTTTACCATGGTCACATAGTACTCTCTGACAAACACAAAATAGTAGTAACACTTAACTTGCAGTTTGACGTCTTGAGTAAATTAATGACAGATCAGTGAGACACAAAATATTAGAAGATAAGACTGAATGGAAAAAAGTGCCAAAATGTTTCCATTTACTAATGTTAGATTATGAATTTTAAAAATGGATGAAACATTAATGATCTTTTGCAGAAAAATTTAGATAATAAAGCAGCTTATAATGAGCAACAGCGAAGGAGAAATAAAAAATTAAGTATTCATCACTGGAGAAACCGAATTTATTTTCTTTGCGTGCTCAATTATACGAGGAAATTTAAAGGATTTTTGACAAATATGCAAACAGCATCAGAACATGAATACATGGAGAGCGATTACACACATGAGGAGATATATGAATATGCAGAAAATATGTAAATTTATGGAATGAGTGCAGGGGGTGTAAAATGTTCATGATTTGACTGAGTGGAGAGGTTGATTGGTTGCATGCCTCACCCTATCCTGGGATCGTCGGGTCTCCTCATCTCGATGGTGTGAAGGGGGCCGTTCAGGTTCACAACGTACAGAGTGATGACTGGGTTCTCTTCGCCGGCCTGAACGGGTAACGAAGGAGGAGGAGAGAATTGATATGATACAACAGCACTTCTAAGCAAAAATTTAAAGGGATAGTCCGGTTTGTTTGAGGTAGGGTTTAATCCACTGTCAGTGTTTTAGCTACAGCAAATGGGAGTCGACACATCCCGAGTTTGGAGAAGCAGAGTGCCACCAGCACAGGAGCTAGGCAATGTACTGCTGTGGACAGGATCAGCAACTAAAGGCACTTAAAAAAGATCCATCTAACACAATAAATATCAGTTTAAGTGTGCACTATATTTAGAATATTTTCACCACTTCACCTTGCCATCAGGCAGCCTTTTCCAATGGGGACTGCCTTTATGTAAGCCAGATATAGCTCTCTCCAAACCAGCCAAACCCCATATGCATTGTTAGGCTGCTGTGCTGGTCTACGGCTGCCTCTATCTTTTAGTATGTTTGTGTTATTATGTGACTTCTGCAAATCCAAACTAACCCTTTAAAACCACAAAGTCACACGACAATACAAACAAACTTAGTGATTGAGCCACTGGGTAGATCAGCAACTCCTGTGTTATGCAATCTAAAATGACTGTTTTTGTCAACAGAGTCTGGTGGCTCTGGAGAGAGTAATGTAACAAGCAATATATCTTCAGTTTCTCATCACAAAGGGCTGTCTGATTGCTTAGCTTCCTTCCCTGGTGCTCCTGCTGCCTCTCCAAACTATGGCTATTAACTCATACAACCCCACTTCAAACAATCCAGAATATCCCTTTAATATATGAGTTACCAAAGTAGTGTTGAGGATTAAACTGTGTACCTTTGGGTAGTGGTACTCTTTCCCCATTGGGTAGGGTGTGCCCGTGAACATGGGCAGCTCCATCTTGGGCACCAGGGTGTCATTGATGGTGGCGTATGCTAACCTGGCACCATCTGGAGACCACCAATGGGCAATGTGGGACTGGAAAATCTCCTCTGGAAGAGTGAGAAGAAAATGACCATCAATCATAATGACAGGGAATAAAAACTCACACAGCAGAGACCGAGTTAATTACATGGCTGCAGGCCAGCAGAATCATACTGTTGTTCCCTGCCAGGGTTAGAAATTAACAGGTGTTATGGGTTAAAAAATGTGTTTTAAAATGTATATAAATGCTGTATAATTAGTGCTACTCTTTGCTCTCTGTTCAGACTCATTAACTGCATGGATGAATGTCTCCTATTGGCTATCGTACAGGATTCATGGTTTGAAAGTCGAGCAGTTTTGGATCACACTTGTCATGACAAACATATTATTGGGTTTATTAATGTAAAGTTCTCATAACAAAGATATCTCAAACAATGTCATCTTCACATTGAAAGAAACATAATGGACCAAATAATACTTAATGCTCAAGGACAAAAGTCATAAATATTCATAAAGATGTTCATGATAGCAGCCATGAGAGTGTAATGAGTCTTATTACACCCCCTCAAATAAAGTGTCACTGCAATTTTAAAATATTTAACTCAACCATTTCTGTGTTTGATAATGTGAAGTTGTCATAACAAAGTCATCTCAAACAACATAATTTTTGCATTAAAAAGGCATAATTGACAGACTGACCACAGTCATAAACATTCATAAAGATCCTTCCTGTTCCCAGGTTTCATGACGTGGTTATGACGGTGCCATGACAGTCTAATGCACAAACCTTCAAATAAAGTGTTTGTAAGTATAATATGTGGCTGTAACATAACAAAGTGCACAGTACAAGAAGAAAATGCCAGTTCATCACATGTATTCAATCAAAAAATCTAATAATAGTAAAAAAAAGAAAAAAGAAAAAAAAGACATGAATTCCACTTAAAAATCTGGTCAACGCAGCAGAAAACATAAAGTTACCCTCTTTGCCCTCTCAGCAGTACAGCAAACTAACTCCTGCCGGACCTGTTTGCTATATTTGGACCCTCTCACTCACTCTGTACCTCTCTCTTAAACCTGCACATGAAAACACACACACAGGACCAAATGTTAAGGTCATAAATCACAGCAGCTTTTAATCTCAGTACAACCTATTGACCTAAATAGAACTCTGCTACGTTTCCTAGGAATGAACCAAACAGCAATTTCTCACCGGGTACAACTGCACCGCGTACTTCAGCACATAACTTTAGTTTTTGGGTTGCCCTCACCTCTAAAATGTGCGTTTGTGTGTGTGTGTGTACAATTTTCTGCAAGAAACTCACTTCAACTCGTTCCAGACTCATGACCTGGAGGGTTCCCTTGAGATCCTCTGCGTGCAGGTGTGTGTATCTAAAATTATGTTGCAATCACACACACTCTTGTTCAACAGACAGAGAGAACATAATGGAGGATAAAAGCAGGCTAGGTCCTTTATCTCTGCTGCTGCTACACACAAAAACACACACACACACTACTCTGTCAACACACGGTGAGTTATTAAGAAATTATGCAAATAAAATCTCAGTGAGGGAACTTTTTGACGACATAAAGCGTGGCCATGACAATCCTACTTCATTATTAAGTCTGTTGCGACGACGCAGACGGCATCGAAACAGTCCGACTTATTGTTCCGAGGTGCCACCAGCTACATTTAAATCAACTTTTGCAATTAAAATTTCATTATTGCTGTTTATCTGTGGGACTGGGTGCTGGCTTTGGGGAATTAACAGACATCAACTACCAATTAGCATTTTCATTAACTGTGCACGCTTGGTGGAATTACTTGATATGCAGCATCGTTTGACAAACACCCTCAGTACAGACGCTTATGTACATTTGTTCTTTAATGCAATTCTGCAGAAGTAATTGCGCCTGTAGTATCTGGACACTGCTAAACTAATTATAACAGCAGACATCTCTGTGCCAGTGACAAGAAGAAAGAAAGGCTAAAGGTAGTATTTGGTCCAGTTAGTCTTCGCCTGCCTGGTGTGTCCACTCGCACCCTGCCGGTGCAGCTCAGTGGGGAATGATTGGATCTCATTGTCTGGAGATGAACAAAGCAGCGGCGCATTTGCAAATGATGGAAAAAATAAAATAATAAAAATGATTTCCCGCATGGCCGGTTCTCGCCGCTGCCTGCTGACTTCACCGGCGGCAGCTTAAAAAGCTTTCCATGTGGAGTGGAACCACCGGGCTGTCGGATCCGCTCGGCTGGGGACGCCCAGTCACCTTGGCAAGTTGAGGAGAAACTTTCCAGAAGGATCCTGATATGTGCGTGATCAGAGGTGGTGAAAGTACACACAGCCTGTACTCAGAAAGAAGCACATATGCTTGTGGGAAAGAAGACTCTCATAAGCTCTGAAATGTACAGTCTTAGAAATAAGGGTTCTTCCTGAAGGGCTGAGGTTCTACACAGAACCATTTGTTCCTGAAGAGAATGATGGCTATTTTAACGGATTTATCAAAGGTTCTTTTAAGAACCCTTCTCACCCGAAAGACGTTTTTGGTAGAAAGAGTTCTTTAAGGAAAGAGTTCGTCAAGGGGTCTTTGCACCACAATATAAAAGGGTTCTTGGTAGAGCCCCCTGGGTGAGTTTGAGAGAAAACCTTTGGAATATACAAGGGTTCTCAGTAGAACCCACTGGGTCTGTTCTAGATAAAACCCTGAATCCTGAAATTGTCTCAAGTAGCAGAACAAGACAATTCTGCTTATCATTAAGTCCATTTCTGTATCCTACAATCACAATATTAGAGAAATAGACGCCAAATCTTTGCCAAAAAAAAATCGTTAAAGGTCCAGTGTGGAAGATTTTAGGGGGATTTATTAGCAGAATATGGCAGAAATTTAATCTAACATTCCCATTTTTGAAAATTTAAAGAGCAATAAACTGAGAAATGGCTAGAGAAGGAAGAGTTGCATTGTGATGATAACTAAGCTGTGCTTTTTGGAGTCTCATCTCCTCTCTCCGTGTTCTCCATCCTGCTGTGCAGACCACATCATTCACTTAGTAAAGGACATTATTAATGCATGAAATACCATGAGTCAAGTGGCCGACGGGAAATAATGAATGCAAGGTGACAGACTCAAGCAGACTGAGCTAATGAGAAAACGAAAAGAAAATCAAATGTTGTAGGTTGCATTTAGTCCATTTCTTGCTATTAGCAGGGGACAGTAAATCCTAAACTTTGTATTGACAAACTGGTGACTGTCCCTGTCTTAAAAAATGACCACGTGTTTCCAACAGAGGGCAGCAGTGTCACATGCTGAAACTGAAAAGTAGAGCAGCACTATGGCACAGAAAGAAATGCAGCTTTTTTTTTATGTGTTCTAAATGTCTGATGCAGAGTTTTAGACCAGTAACTATGTTTCTGCAAACTAACTACTTTCCTCTTGTGTTCTGAATATTAATTTCTCGTAGTCCACCCCACCAATCACAGGTAACGCTTTCATCAGTCCTACAGACAAAAATAAACCCTAGAAAAGCTGGCCTGTACTTATTATGGCTCGCTGGCTGATTATGAACCACTGTGCTGATTTACTGTCTTATTAAATCTAACCAAATCTATGTTGTACAGAAAAATCTTAGGGTTTATGAGACGAAAAAGTCATTTGTTTGCTCAAGTCGACACGAGACGCACCCCCCTCCTGGCTCGCTGACAGGCAGGTTGGTAAGATGACATGACAGTCTAGTTTTCCACCCAACATGTGCCATAAAAAAAAAAATAAAAAAAACACTTGAGAGAAGCAGCTGCTACTATAAATACAGAACAGTTAGCACTGCGCTGACTGAGGTGACAGTGAAAGTGATAATTGAGCAAGAATAGAAAAGCACATGATGGAGTGAGGTGAGATTTTGCTTCGTGCGTCTTCAGAGCAGATTGATCCAGAGACAACATTGCTACAGTGAGTTGTTTTTTTTTTTTTTGCAGGTCTATTTTAAGCAAACGGAAGAAGAGGAAAGAAAAGCAATGGAGGATGTAGCCCTTGTGTATACATCTTCCTGGGAACAGTACCACAGACACATTAAGTTTAAGATTTTTCCAGAGATGATATTTTCTGGTCTACCTCTCGGGTGCCAAGCAGCTGTGACTTAGAGGGAAACTCAGTTTGAAAAATTACACCTGATGATGCCAAAGTGATGTCACCAGAGTACAGTTGGCCGATCGTCTGTTGACGATGGGCTGAATCCATCGCCGGTTGCTTTTTTGCCTGATTTCTGGGGTGATATTTGTCATTTTATTCTGCTAATATAAAGGTCTACGGAGTGACAGCCGCTGCTCCGTGCCGCAATCTCATCCACTGGCAGAGTGCACACCCACTCAGCCGGACCATGAGTGCTCTGAGCTGGATGAGGAGTGAGAGGTAAACAGCCTGCAGAGTCAGACTCTTTGCACTCTTTTCATGCAGTGAATTAAGCATTTAGTTCAAATCAAACCAGAGTCGGTGATTGTTGGAAGAGTGGACAGACTGACAAAGACGGTTTTGGTGAGTTTTACATGTTTTTCTGTCGAGTTTGAATGAAGTGTGTCTTCCGAGGATTTACTGAGCCAATTAAGCTCGTCTTAGTTCGGTGAAAGAGAGAAACATAGATTCAGGAGGTGAACAGCTGTATTTCTCTGTTTAAAAAGGAAGCAGCGTTTGTAATGTAGTGAATTCGTCGCTTGCGCACATCTCTCAGGGGGATGGGACGGGGACGAATGTATCGCCGACCGCTGACGAGTTGACGATGGTCGTTTGGGAAATTTTAACAGATTGCCGAACCCTACTCCAGAGTTAGCTCGGCTCCAGGTTTGAGACAAAGTCTGTATGTGAGGCTTAAAAGAAGAGCGTGTTTTACCTCATACTACAAACACTGCACTGCACATTTATCTTATCAAACTAACAGTTTCTGGTATGGCAGATGCGAGTGACAAAAGTTTTACAGATGACGCTCTTTCATTTGAATATCAATTGATCAAATACTTTTTGTTTTCAAGCCATGTTACATCTTGTCTCCCAGTCACCAAGGCATTTTCCGTTCTGTTACAAAAATCTGATACCTCAAAAGTTCTCTTTAGTTACTTAGTTACTCCCCATTTATGCGTGTGATAAATGAAGAGTGAGGCGATAAGAGAGAAAGTAATAATGAAAGAAGGGAAGTAAAGATCAGCCAACTTTCATTTTCTGTTTTTAGACATTGTAATGCAGGAATGTCACATATAATAGCTCTAAGAGGCAGCAGAGGGATCTAATGAAAGATGCTATAGATTTGCATTATGAATGTGGTACCCAGTGTTCATTTGAATTTCAAATGATCAAACCATGTTTTTCAATATTGTTTCCCAATCACAAAGGTATGTCCCTCTCAAATTGACAATGCATCACTTCCTGTCAACCAGGCTGAATCACTATTGCTTAACAGCATGTTAATAAGTGATAAACACTGCAAAAAGATATTTATTTCCATTATGCAAGCATTTGGCTCCATGACTTCTACTGATAATTTAAAAAAAACAACCCCCTTCTCTTGACCTGATCCTAAATTTGTCAGAAAAAAGACAATTCGGCAGAACAAATCTGTGTCCTACAATCACAATGTCAAAGAAACAGAGGCCAAACCTTGCAAAAAGTCATTGAAGAACCAGTGTGCAAGATTTAAGGGCTGTCCGCCCCAAGATAGATATAAATATATATTTTTAAAAATTGTTAAAACCAAAGTGGATGGCAAAGCCCACACCACAGTTATAAAGCTGCAGCCTAGACTCCACCATCCTCTTGACTGATTTTAAAAGATATATTTATAGTTATTATTATAGTTATAGTTCTGTGAACAGCCCTTAAGTGGGGTTTGCTGGCAGACGCTTGCAGAAATGGATATTGCTATTGCTACATGTTTTCATTAGTGCATATTCACCTCCCTCTTTCAGGGAGTCCGCTCTGTTGAACCACCATGCTGCTACAGTAACCCAGAATGGACAAACCAAACACTGGCTCTAGAAATCTTGCATTTTATTCGCGAATTTTACAGCCACCGTAGTTTCTTCTACACACTTGGAAGGGGAGGGTTAGTTTCAATCTACATCCTCACCACCAAATGCCACTAAATACTGCGCACTGGTCCTTTAAGTTTTTTTTTTGTGCTGAGAAGACTGATTTTTTTGCGCAACAATCTGCAGCACTGCAGCTTGGACGCTCTTAAAACAAAAGTTCTACCAAGCTACTTACATCTATGTGTCTCACATCAGTTTCTGCTTGTATTCACTCCAAACTAAACCCAACATTTTTACTCCCTTTATTAATCTTTCCCTTTCGAGTGCACAAGTGTTGATTATGTGGTTACTCCGGTGCCCGCGGGCTCAGCCGCAAACAGAGCGATAAACAGACACAACCCTACGAACAAGCCTCTCGATGCAAACAAGTCATCTAGCCAAACATCTATGGGGCAAACATGACTCAAATCAAAGCAACGCTGGGTTTTTATCTCGGCACACCAGAGCCCAATAAACTGTTGTTTCCTTGGGCTGCACTGCACTGCAGGATGTGTCAGTATCAGTGCAGCCTCAATAATCAGACAGCCGACAGATGACAGAACACTTGAGACTCTCCTGAGGCGTTTTGGACTATTACACACACAGCCGACGGGGTTCTTGGCTGCGTCTCTTTAATTGTTTTTTTTGTTTTTTTCTGTCTCTTTCTGTCTCTCCTACATGCACACTACTAACACACACACACACAAACACACACACTTGTGGATTAAAACAGCAATGCAAGCCAGAGGATATTCAAGCCTGGGAGATTATTTGCCAACCTTTCACCCCTCAGCATCAAATCTGCCGCGCAGCGACAGCCAGAGCTTAAGACCTCATTTCTCCTCGGCGGCAGTCTGAGCCTCAGCTTGACCTTGGCCAGAGCCGAGCCTGAGTCATTAGCATGGAAAATCTTCTGCCTTGCAGTCTCACTGATGAATGTAAACATTACACAACCTGGCGCGGCTTCTAAGCTCCCCTGCAGATGCTGGCATCACCACTGGGCTAAACGCCAAGTCTATTTACAAGCTTATAGACATTTTCTGAAAAGGGATTTGTCATTAATAGGAATGAAAAGGACTTTTAGTGTATTAAAAATAAATAAATAAAGCCAGATAAATCAGCATCAGATACGTGGAATTCACATTTTGTTTAAAATGTTCTGGACACCTGAACATGACACGCATGTGTGATTATTGAACATCTCATTATGAAATCATGGGCATCGGTGTGCTGCTACAACTCGTCTGGTCTCAGGCTTTACACAATATTTTGGAAACTGGCTGCAGGGATTTGCTCCCGTTCATCAGGCTGGGCACTGATCTTGGCGATAAGGCCTGGCTCATAGTTGGTGTTCCAATTCATCCGTAAAGTACCATGCAATAGCCTCAGAAAGGCTAAATAACAACACAACAGTGCGTGTCAATATACAACCCTCATGCCCCCTAAAGTTGGGGTGCTGTGAAAAACGTAAACAAAAACAGAATGGAATTATTTTCAAAAACTTTTCGACTCATTTCCAATGGGAGGCAGGTCTGGACTGCAGACAGGTCAGTCTAGCACCTGAACCCTTTTACTATGAAGCCACACTGTTATAAGACGTGCAGAATGTGTCTTGACATCGTCTTGCTGAAATAAACAGGGATGTTCTTGAAAAAGCTGACAGATATCGGATCTGTCTGGATGGCAGCATCCTGGCTTTTTTGGAAAGGTTGTAGCATTTTTGTCTGGCCGAAAAGTGCTAAAAGGGTGCTGGGGTTAAGAGAAAAAGAAAGAGAAAAACACTAAATGGACAGAAGCTCTGAGACTACTGTTTCAAAATCAAAGAATACATTTATTAATCAAAGCAGAACATAGCACTAGGAGAGGACAAAATATTCTTTAAATTCAGAAATGATGTGCAAACCTACACCTTTGAATGAAGGTATTCTGTTTTGAGGGGAGAACCAGGACACTGTTACATCAACTTAATTTGTCCCCGGAGTTATGCTGTAAAGTTTTGTAAAGTTTTCTGGTGTTTTTAAAGACAAGGTTTGGCTTTAGTCCATTCTCATTAGCTAATAGTGCTTCAGTCCGATTGAAATAATAAATTCCATCTTACCTGTTTACACGGATGCTAAATAAAGCGATCCGATAAAAAAAAATGAGCTGGCCTGCCCCAAAGCTCAATCAGACTGAAAATTCCTTCTGATCCAGCTGGACTGAGCGAGTCTTTTCTAATTGAGGTGCTTGCAGGAGGCACCCAGCTGCCAGTTTATTAGGTGCACTTCTCTGAAACTAATGCAGTCTAATACAACAGTCCTGCAATAAATCCTCCCTGCATGAAGGTTAAAATGACCAGTTTTGTTGGGCGAGGTGCTGATTAAACCTCAATGTTATTTAACCTACCCTCATTTATATAAATGAGGTGGACAAAAATAATAGAAACACCTGTCGGTATAACGCCATAGAATTCAACAGCACTGCAAACTATAAAGTTGATTCACCACGTCCACCTTGTAACCTTCATGCGGGCAGGATTAAGAATGATTAGAAAGGAGCTGGGTACACCCGATAAACTGGCCAAAACCCACGATAACTAATCATTTGTTTAAGCCTTAACTACCTTATTATCTCAAGGCAAATCTCATTATTTTAAAACATTATTTTCAACTTAAAAAAAAATGTGTGATCTTGAAATAATGTGATTGAATAAATGTTAAATATTTAATGATAATGAGGCTTACAAATACAGAAAAGATTAGCATGAAATATTCTACCGTATGATAACTCAAGATACTGTAGTGATCAAACTAAAGGAGGGCATCACATCACACATTAAATACAGGTACAAACAAAACACAATTCAGTTGTTCTACAATTCATTTTTATCGCGGCATTATGAATCAGATTCTGTGTTTTATCTCACACTGAGAGATTTATCTGGCCAATAAATGATGAGTATAAATTCCCAAGCCTTTAGCAGCTCATAAATATGACCCGGGGGGGTCAGACACCGCAATAATGCTCTGATTAATGTTTAAATGGCTGAGAATGAGTATTGCTCTTGAAGGATGGACGACGGTTTCCAATGTCAGGGTGGTTAATGCAGAGATAAGAGGAACTGTGGGTTGAGAACAATGAATAAAAACAGAGCAGGGCTGAAGAGGAAGCAGCCACGCGGCTCTTGTCCTGATGCACTGGTGACCTTAGATAACCTCTGAGTCACAGCTTCTAAATCCTCCGAGGCCTCCTGGGTGGCGGCCATTCACAATATCAAACACCCAGGTATTGTTTTAGACTGTATACTTGAGGATTAACAGCTTGTTGTATATCACAAGCTGTCTCCATTTCCGCTATCTCTCTATCTGTGTGCTCCCCATCTCCCTCCTGCTCTGTTATTAAAACACTGTTCCACTGGAGCAGAGCGAGCACCCAGCGCAGCGGATATAAATTCATTAGTTGAATGCTAACACAGCAGCCGTCCCATTTTTTTTTTACTGCGAGGCACACAGGTGATTCTTTGATCGGTGGCGTTGATGCTTGGAGAGCACCGTGACATCTGTATCAGAGTGTGCGCGACACACGCCACCGCTGAATTAATGCAAATCAGCCCATGTAGAACATTCATTCATTTTCGGGGGTGTGTAAAGCAAAGGCAAATTGACAGAGTTTCCATTTTTAATTTACCTGCAGGAAATCAAGAGCTACGCGCCAAAAATACTAATGTGGCTGCAGACGCCGGGGAGTCGCACTGTCTCATGTCATTACTCGCTGATACATGTGTTACTGCAGAGCGTTCAAATTAGAGGAAAGGGATAGAGGGGGAAGGTTCACTTTACATATTTTTACATATTGGTCATCATTACTGAAGTTAGTCAACCTTTTTATCTGACTGAACTAAAAGTATTCACAAGAAGCAAGAAAAAAGGTGTGAAAAGACTGAAAAAAAAACATTATTTTGTGAAGTCGTAGTATACTTTGTGTTCTTTTATATCCTGTTAAGCATGTCGCAAGGCCCATTTGGTTTATGTAGTCTTTTATCTTACCTCAACATTGTAAACACAGACCTACAAACCTGATCCCAAAAAAGTTGTTGCTGTGTAAAAAAAAAAGTTGTGGCGTGTCCCCACAGTCTGTCATGAGATGTGGACAATTTTCTACTTTTACCTTTACTTTTTTATGTAATGTTACTTTTGACAACAGAGTCTCGGAAGTCGTGAACAACCTTCAGCTGCTCCAACAGTGGTGGAAAACTTCAACAGACTGCAAAACACACAAGCCTTTACTTTACATGAAGAGTGCCCGTCTGCGACCGCACACTCTACATAGATTCATGGACACACAGAGGACCACCATGTTTCCCAGAAGTGGATCACGAATATTAAAAGAAAGGAACTTTGTTCCTAAAAGTCTTGAGTGTCTATGACAAATATGAATTCATATTTTTTGTTTTTTATTTATATTACACAGTACTTCATCACTTAAATGTGATGCATACGTGGTCCATTTCTTTCTCTAGTTCTCTGTTATCCATTTCTGACTATTGTCACAACCACAACCATAACATCGCCATCCTAAAGGGTACCTCCATCGGTTACTGAGGGACTATCCAATGCTGTCACTGTTAGCTGGCAACAGCAGACAGTGTCTACAGGGGAATCCCAGAGCTGCAAAAAGTCTGTCGCTGGATTAGAAGACAACATACTATTCTATCCTCCTCAACTTCATCGAGTTTTGTAAATATATGCTTAAATGAATGAATGAATTTGATGCCAAACGGGTTAATGACACACCCATTTTTAAATGTTCATATCGAATTCCTCCCAATGTCAGACCTATGTCCCGCCTGCCTAACCTGTTTCACTTAAGAAATGCATCACGATAAGGACACTAGATACTCTCGACATTACATTTTATCCTCACTTTAAGTGAAAGGACCCCATAGTTCATCATTTTGGGAGATAGAGGAAATAGAAGACATTCACATAAATACTGGGAACTTTCTCCTGGTTCTGGCACTCTCTAGAACTGGTGTTTGGTTTGTCCATTTTGGGCTACTTGTAGAAACATGGCAGCCTCTAAGGAAGAGGAGGTGTGACGATTCTAACAGTTCTTATTTACAGGTGATCATATGCTAATGAAATGCTTATGAATATCATATTCCATAACTAACATAGTTTGGCACTAAATGCATCCAAAACCTTACACACTGGACCTTTAAGTGCAAAATCTTTTCTGCCTTACCTTCGTACAGCCAATCACTGAGCCCATTGAAGATGACGCTCTCCTTGCCAGTAGACACCAGACGGATGGAGCGGCTCTCCACCGTAGAGCGATAGTAGATGTTGTTCTCAAAAATGAAGATCTTACAAGAGACAGAAAGAGAAGAAATACTTTTTGATCAAAATTTGGGAGCAACCACACTATTCACCACCCATCTTTGAACTGGAAAACCCAAGACAAAGGCCCGAATGCAGTCCAGGCGTCTAATGCACACGTTTTATATGGCATGGAGCATTGAGCCACGTCCAACTGGCCTGGCCTGGTTTTGAGAGCGCTAATAGGAATTTCAAAAAAAAAAAAAAGGCATGGATGTGAGAGTTAGGTGCTGACAGGACTGCAGCACCAGTCTGTTGAAACGGTGACAGACAGATCTTCTCCTCTATGAAACGTCTGCCACATTATTATAAACTGATGAAAAGTCCAGGCAGTGTTAAAGTTTGGTGTCTGCTGTACTGTAAACAGAACTTTTAATTGTTGTTAATAACTAAGTTATCCTGGCCTTTCAAATTAATACAAAAAAACATGAATATCGCACACATTTAGCATGATGTCATTAAATAAACTGACCTGAAAAAGGAGGATTTGTTCTCCCCAGTGGACATTATTTTACTGAATACATACATACTACTAAACAAATAAACGGATACATATAGATGGCAACAATTTCCTTTAAAAAAACTGCTGGTTCTGTGGTTTTTGGCATTTCAAATCTGACGCCTGCAGTGAGACACAGGAGCATCAATTCATGTGTATCAATAATCGCTTTCAGTGCTTTTGGGCCTCAACAGTTTCTTTTCAAGTGTCCTTGTGCAAGTCTCTGAATCCCTTCCAGCGCTCTGTGGACATTAATCTGTAGTTGACCCTGACTGACAACCTTCCTATAGGGAATTTACTTATATTGAATAAGCTGTTACATGA
>JAJHUR010111963.1:0-11238 GCA_027495735.1 Lutjanus campechanus | reverse complement strand
GCGTGATAACTCATATCTTTTCTTGTAAAATGACCCGTGTAATTGGTGACACTGATGTTATCACCACTTTATTAATGGGTGGGAAAATTTTGTCATCGTTGCATCCCTAGTGCAGCCTCACAAAGCCACTAGCATGGCTGTAGATGTTGAGTTTTGTTTAGCAAAAAGCCTGCGTTGCAATGTGGAGTTTGAAAGATGTGAAGCATCTTGATCCATACTAGGGACAAAATTCCAGTATATCTCTTCTAATCTTGTAAATCAGTGCAATACTTAATTGCTGGAATTCGTTTATACTAGTTGGACCGCATAAGTCCAAGCAATGCTTGTACTGTACAGCTTGTCTCTTTTTCTCTCTCACACGCAAACACACACACACACACACACACACACTCTCTCTCTCTCAAACGTAATACAAAGGTTAGGCCTCCTGGGGCTGAGCGTCCAAACTTTGATTGTGTGAATGTGTGTCAGCCACATGTTGAAGATTAGCCCCCTACAGGGAGCAGGGAAAAAGAAACTCTTCCATTCACTGGAGGATTTACTTTCCACAAAGAGAAGGAATAAATGTGAGAAACATCTTTGTGCAGACACATGCCTCTGCGAAAAATAAGATGCCACTCATGGAACCGAATCACATTGACTTTTTAGCCTAACAAATAGCTTCACATGTGGCTGGACAGCTGTGCTTCTGAGTGTAAGTATGGGCATGTATGTGCTCACTCTCTATGGAAGAGTAGAGGGGATTTAATTAAGTGCATAAGGGACTTGGGAACAGGATAACAGGTGGGATGATTTATGCATATTAGGTGTCTAAATATGACAATGCATGCCTTGGCTTGGAGATGGTGTTAGCTTGTTTTAGCTGATGGACATCTTCAACCTCCACCTCTTCGACAGAGGACATCAGGGAGAGCAGCTGCTGTTCAGTTTCACGCTAACATAACTCGCCTGATGGAAGTAAAAACCACTTCATGACTAATGGTGGGAAACTTGAGGCTATATCAATCTAGCGACTGTGTTAATTAATCCACTGACGAGATAACAGGTAATTAATAGCATTGTGCTGCAGGATGTTATCACTTACAGTCTGTCTGCCCTGCAAACCAACAGACTGAAGCTCATTAATGTTCTGACAAGTTCGACTGTGTGATGATGGAGGCGGAAAATGACTCATCTTGGAAGAGTTGCAAAGGACCATTGCTCCTTGTGATTCAAACAATAGTGTTTAATTTGAAATGTGTTTACTGGGAGATCTCAGCGAATCATTAGGATGATTTGCACCCAGAGGGACAAAATAGTTTGTGTGAACTGTTTTCACAGTCTCAAACTTACCATTCAATTGAGGAAAATGCTCTGAAATATTATAATATTATCTGAAACCATGGTTATACAGACAAATATCGCTCTCTCTAAAACAACCAAACTCAATAGGTGAAATCACTAATTCCACCCCACATAACACAGGAGTTGCTGGTCTTCCACTGCTTCAATCTCTTTCTTAGTTTGTGCTATTTTGTGAGTTCGGCCTTGTAAAAGCTCGGTTTGGATTCACCAAAGTCACACAATAACACAAACTAACAAATAGATCATGGCAGTGGTAGGTAGCCACTACCACGTTTTGCAGGGTAAAATTACTGATTTCACCTCTGGAGTTTGGTTTTGAACATGAGCCTTTTTTGGTAGCTAAAATACCTTTAGTCGCTCACCCTGTTCACAGCAGTTCATTGCATAACTTCCGTGATTCTCCAAACTTGGGGTGTATAACTCCACATCAAATAAACCAAACTATCCCTCAAAGCACTTTGTACATTTTGGGAGATGTAAACTGTGCACAACAGCAATGAAAAGTATGTGGGAGAAAAAATAAAATCAATGAGGTTCAGGATCATTCATTGAATACCTCCACAAAATCTGGCCGCCCATATTTGACCCACTTGGGCAAAAATCTTTCTGAACACAGACAAAAAGTAGTTTCCCTTAACATAAAGGTCATTTATAACTCATGTTAGTACACGCATATATCAAAATACCAACCATATATTCATTAAGATACCTTATCTGAAAATCAACATTCCCTAAAGATAATGTGGAAAATTGTGTATGCTTTCAAGTGCTTTGTGAAACTGTGCCCAGAAATGTCTTATCGCTAGACACTCCCAAAATATATGCCAGTAATTTGCCTCTCAAAAACCACACATTTGGCATCCCCTCCAGCAAAATGTGTTTTCTGCTTTGGCACAATAAAGAAATGTATAAAACACTTCCATCCAAACTCCTGCAACATGTGAAAGTTAATTGGTGAAACTAAATTTGTCTTAAATGGTCAGCAAGACCGGCCCCACAAAAAAACGCCTTCCATATGCGGTAAAGAAATGCAGCTGTCTTCCCCACCACATTTGAAGGACACAACCTCTGAATCCTTTGCAGCCCTCAGCGTCCCATAATCCATTGTGCGATGGTCAATTGGTCAATGTAATGGAGCATTGAGGTGATTCTGGTCAGCTCGTAAAACATAAAATGACCATGTCATCTGTATCAGGTATTTGTGTTCGGGGGGTCATCAATCACTGGTGAATCTATCACATGAAGCAGACCAATGAAAAAGCCACCGGAGGATGTAAATAATGGAAGTCAGGCAGAAACTTCACAGTTTGTTCCTGTTAGCAGCCACATTTACCATCACCCTGATACTCTTACCACTTTGAAAATAATGTGTCTAAGTGAAATGTCACAACTCTAACTGTAACCTCAGTTATGATGGAACTCGTCTCCACTGATGTTTACTCAGGCATTTATAATTAATTTCCTGAAATATCTGACTTTGTAATTTGACAAGGAGTACTTGAATGCACCATTAGTTTTGTTCTCTGTATGGCTTGACCCCCCTTCATGGGCTGCAACCTTCAAAGGATTTTACATCTGTACCAAGACTGACATTGACATGAGCACATAGCTGGAAACAAAGTAACCTTAAAGCTGCTCTAATAAATAATTTTATATTAACAACAGATCAAATGAGTAAATGTACTTAGCATCTTGGCTAATACTTTATTTGTAGAGAGGTACATAAGACTGGCATGACATCGTCACATCAAGTTGTCATAACAAAGACATCTTAAAGGTCAACTTTGCATTTAAAATGGCATAATTGATGAAATGACACTTACAATGACGACAACAACGACGTCATGTCAGTCTTATACCCCTTAAAATAAAGTGTTACCCATTTTTAATGCTAAGTGGACATTGTTTGAGATGTATTTTTATGGCAACTTGACACTAATCATGTCTTTGTTATAACAAAAAGTTTGATTATAGGTCTTCTGTGGCATGTTTATGACAAGTCGTGACGTCTTGACTTGATTAATGTCAAGTTGTCAAAACAAAGACATCTCAAACAACGACAACTTTGAATTAAAAATGACATGACTGACCAAATGACAACTGTCATAAACATTCATAAAATGATATGATATGATTATGATGGTGTCACGCCAGTCTTATGAATACCCCTTCAAATTAAGTGTTGCCGGTTTAAATGCAAAGTTCACACTGTTTGAAATGTCTTTGTTATGGCACCTTGACATTGACCAAGACAAGAGTGTTTTATTATGACAACATGACATTAATCAAGACAAAATGTCTTTGTTATGTCAGTCTTATGCACACCTCTTCAACTGAGTGTTGCAGCATTGTTCAGCTCACAACCTCAGCGTTTTGGCACAGTCTCATCACTGTAATAACTGTCTAAAAACCCACTGTACGCTGTGCAGCACCAACTGACAGACTGAGCAGCTGGTGACCGCAGCAAAACATTTTAGTGGCTAAAAAGTCAGATATTTGCTTTAGGAGTTGGTGGAGAGCAAACCAGAGCTAAAAGGAGAGTGAATCTTGGACTGGATGCAAACACAAATCCAGACGAATGCTAATGTTGCTGCTAATGTTATAATCAGTCAATGTTGTGTTAACAGCTTGTTGTGCTGCCACCAAGAAGCCAAAAATAAAGTTAATGCAAGTGTCAAACAAGAGCCATTTGCATTCTCTTCATTACTCATTCCAGGTCCTCCAATCAGAGGGTCAACATAAATTCTGCTAAAATCCTTAATTCTATCCTCCTTCAACTTTATAAATCTGCAGTAAAGGACATTGCATGCTAGCACACAGCACATATTTCACACTTGGCTGCCTCTTGCAAAGCCATACTAATTCTATATAAGTAATTTAGCATGTTTGTCTGTGCCTAGTTTGCTCCATGTCAGAGGTTATATTTAGACAATAAGGTGGCTTGCATCTTAACTTTGAAACATTATTCATCACCAGGCAGAGATTAGACCGGGGACGTCATTGAAAATTGTAGTTCTTACCAGCTGCTGACCCTGGGGTCCCCAGCCTGCGTACTGCAGCTGAGCATTTCGCACCTCCGGAGGGTTCAGGTTCCACGTCTCCCTGGGGTGCACAGACAGGAGGAAACAATGCTATCAGATGGAGGTGCAGACACATACACACGGTGATTGTCTGCTTCGAGCACTGCTGCAGCAGAAGAACAAGTGTAGCACATCTGAGAACAAAGGTTTAAGTGTATCCATAAATACCAGCACTCTATAACAGTGTCACCTCTCCTTATTGGGAAAAGTGCTGCGCAGTGCAGGCTGCAGAATTAGAGGTGCCACTGCCTCTATGTCTTTGTCTGGAGCTCAGGATGAATGAGGTCATCAGCTGAGGTGGTTTTTTTTGGCACACTACCACTGGGTGGCAGCACACAAATAGATTTGAACATGAGAGCTGCTGACGGGGCTGCACAGTGATGCTGTGACCTGGTGTGGAAGTACACTCAACAATAATATAAGGTGGGTTTATTTCCTTAAAATGTTGTTCACAAATTTGTTACTGCGTTAGCGAGCACTTTTCCTTTGCCACGATAACCCATCCACCTGACAGATGTGGTGTTATGAGATGCTGTGTGTGTGTTGGACTTATCACAATAAATGGACACTCAAATGTGCAGTTTTATCTTGAAACAAGACATTTATTAGGCACAGAAATATGCCTATTTCACATGGGGCTACAGATACTATTTTTTCCCCAAAAGTTATAACCTGCTCTACCTCTGATTAGTTAGTGCTTGTTACCTTTGTTGGTTGGGTTGGTTAGGTTCAGGCATGAAAAGTGATTGGTTAGGGTTAGAATAAGAATATCAAGGTAAGCGACCCCCGTAGGGAACGTCAGGGGGCCCTCAGCAAATTAGCAGCAAGATGAGGAAAATTGCTAAAGAAAATAATGAAAAAATGATTATTTAAAATGTATATGTATTGTTTAAAATATAATTATTATTGCATCAACTAGAATTACTGCCTTGCAGTAATTTAATAAAAGGTATTAAGTTAGAACTAGACTGACATGTATGATTCCTGTGAATAATTTCCAGCGAGAAACATGCTGTCTTCACTCAGAGAGAGGACAGAGGACAGAGGAGAAAGAGAGCTCAACATTATGATGTCAGAGTAAAGTTGACCTTTGACCTTTTGGATATAACATGTCATCACCTCATCATTTGTCAGTATTGTACCAAATTTGAAGAAATTCCACCCAGGTGCTCCTGATATATCACGTTCACAAGAAAGGGATGGACGTTCCAAGGTCACAGTAACGTTAACCTTTGACCTCTAAACTTTAATCATTCTTGAGTCCAAATGGAGGCTTGTGCCAAATTTAAGAGAACTGTGATGCATTCACAAGAATGGGATTTGATACAATGGCCATATACAAAAGTAACAACATTTATTCAGTTTCATTTCTTTTCTTTTTTGGTTTTTTCTTTTTTTTTTCTTCTTTTTTTTACATTTGTCATAGTATTCAATGGGACTTTAAAGAGACCTTACAGAAGAGAGGCCCCAGCTATAAGCTAATGCTAATTAAGGGGCATTGGCATGAAACAGCTTTGGAACATCTGGTTTAATCGACAGGAATGCATCATATTCTACAAGCATATGAATTTAAGTTATTTTATGGGAAAAAAGTGTATATTGAGATATATATTGTATATATGTTGGATTAGCCTGAAAATATCTAGATATTATTTATAAGCCATATCCCAGCCCTAATGTGAAAGTGTCTCTGGAGAGGCCACTAAACACAAAATTGATCCAAATGGTCAGAACAGCAATTTGCATGTTAGCTCTCTTCCATCTGTGTGTGAGTGTGTATGTGAATGGGTGAATAAAAGGCAAAATATGAAGATCTTTGGATAAAAGCTCTATTTAAATGCAATCATTTTCTGCAACTCTTTCATATGTTTTAACAGAAAGAAATGAACTTCAGAGAGGTTACGTGGCAGCAGTCTTAGCACACTTCATGAATACTTGTTCCTCTCTCCGGGCACTTTACCTCCTAAATATTGAAAGACATGAGAGCTGCATTGTAAAGAGTATCATTCTCAACTCAAAGCAGTCTTTCTAAGACAGCATTCAGCGGTGCATTGTTGCACCTCGACACAAGTGCGCCTGCTTGACCTCTCTGGTTAGAGACAGTATTATATCTCATTGTTAAAATGTCTTTTTTTTTTCCTCAAAAGCTTTATGTTTGTGAAAAAAAATGTAAGATCAGTGGATGTCGTAGAAACCTTGGCTGCCATTTCAAGTCTCACTTCACAGACAGATTCGCCGGCGGAGGATTGGAAGTTAAGAGTGGAGCTGATGTCAGAGGTGCTTCGTAGGAGGTACGGCGAGAACAGGTTGTGAGAACAGGTGGGAATGAGTTGCTCTCAGTGTCCCGGGCAGCGAGGTCAGGTGAAATATTACAGGATAACATAATGAAACACAGGATAAAAGGAACTATGCAGCTCTGTCGCCTACTTACGGAGTCTCCAGACTGCAGATGATGTAGAAGGCCGTGTAAGAATGCTGGTACACCTGGAAGGAGAGGATGCATATAAGGTCACTACATGTGACAATTTTACTTTGACATCTTGATTTAAAGAAAGAGAGCGGATTTTTATTTTAAGAATTAAAAACATTTAATTACTTCATTGTCAGAACAAGTCTGGACTTTTCTCTGCATTTGCAACATCACAGAAAACACAATAATTAAGACAAGAAATAAAAATATATGCATTTAACATAAACAAAACAATATTAAATACTAACAGCGATTGATTTTTTCACTTGACAATGAAAGGGGAGCTGTTAGTGGGTAAAATTACTACTTTCAGAATCTTTAGCACTGCTATACAATCTAGAAAATAGTTATCTGCAGCACCATACTATTATTAAAGTTGAGTTTTTTCATCAGTATCGGGGCACCACATCATTACATATCAGAACAAAAGGCTGTTAGGAGCAGCTTAAAGCTCAAATGAAAACAAAATCGATGTTTAAGTGTTTTTTTCCTGTGTACTGCATTAGCCAACCAATTTTGCCTCTGATGTCCTCTGGCTGCTCAACATCAAATCTCTGCAATTTGTCCTGATGGACAGATGGCTTGTTGCTAAAGTAGCTAACCATGAAGCATACATACAGTACATCCTTCTGGTAAACATGACCGGACCAGAACCGCACAATCTTAGGGACTGACAGTGAATACAGTACTGAGGTCATTCATAATATTCTGATGGAAAGATTATCAAAGTAGCTAACCACTAACTGCAGTTAGCTCTGTTAGCTGACTCAGCCCAGTGTACCACCTAGGTACTGTATTCCCTGTCATCAAACTGGCCTCTGTTGGTCTTGGATGCTGTATTCTGTTCCAGTCAGGGCGTGTTCACTGGTAGGTCCAGGAAAAGTCAGCTTACAGGAAGGCAAAACACACATTCAGCATTGGCTACTATAAATGGTAATCACTGGCCGAGACAAGTCTCTCTCTCAACCTGCTTGTTTTTACATGAAAGGCATAAATTTGCTTAAGCAATAAGCACTCCTTTATCTGTTGAATGGGAACTTTAACGCCCCTTAAAAATCTTGCTTTTGCTTTTGAAGTGGTTTAATGTGTCCCCTTGCTGCAGTGATGTGGCATCACAGTTTAATTAGTCTCCAACTCTCCTATTTAACCAGAAGCTGCTATGGATTTCATTTACCACACTAAAAGCAGGATGCGGTCTAGACAAGAGATTTTACAACAACCGCACACTAAAGCAGTGTTTCCCTGCTCCAACACACCTGATTCAAATGATCAGGTTGTTATCAGGGTTCTGGAGAGGCTTGATGACGGGAAAAACATGTCCTGCATGTTTAAAAACACCTAAACACTGCACTAAAGCATTGCAAAAAGACTTGTGCACGCTGTCTAACTTGCAATATATCATTTATTTGTGACATTTCAGTACTAGACCTTCATCAGGCCCGAGTCCTTCTGCAACTTTTTGGTCTACTCGCCTCTCTCCAATGCACCTGTCTCATCTAATAGATGTACAAAGAGTTCCTTTGTTCTAAACGAACATACAGCTAAAACCTGCACTGGGTTTTATGCATACAAACACCATTGTAGCATGGCCACAGTCAGTACTGTGTGTGCAACTGATTTGGTTGAGTGCTAATAAACAGCTGCTGATGCACAGGGCAGCCATCTTGGATTTCGAGGACGAGGCTGGTGAAGTTCTCTGACTTTCCAAGTCGTAAATCTGACTTCAGGGGGCTTCCCAGCTGAAATTTCTAGGACTAGGAACTTGGAAATTCTGCCTCCTGAGTTCAAATGGAACGCACCAATGGAGCTCTGTCATCCTGGTTATCATATGCATTAGTTTTCTGGCTGGAACTAGCCACTTGGCATGGTAGCACATCGTAGTAAGCCAGATCAACATTGAAATATAGCAATAAATTAGATTTACATTGTTGCAAAAGAGCTGCAACCAATGAAAAAATGATGCTGGGTGGCAGAAAAATGGCTGCTTAACCATAAGTGAATATAATTCATTACATACATTCAACAATTAACACCTACCTTAGGGGCATGTGTAACGATTTACTTGTTACTTAGAGTTGTTTCGGCCACTTATTTTAGCGATGCATAAATCACAACTTAGTAATAATTTACCGTCTAACTAGGCTTTGTTTGAACTCCTGCACAGCTGGCGCAACAGGCTGCAGAAAAGATCTTTCACATTCACCTTTCATCTGAGAATTATTTATGAACAGCTCTTGAGAGATGATAACTGATTGTTCATGTTAGATATTGCGTATGTTATCTATTATATATGCGACAAATGCAGTGTTAATGAGCAGAGCATGAAAGGTATGACAGTCACTCCCCACTAAAGATGCATTCACATTCAAACAGAGGCTGGTTTGAATGTGTTAGTATGCAAACGCTGTGTTTATTATGAGCACCCCTGATCCATGCGGCACATTATAGAGAGGTGGTGAGCGTGAGTGCGCATTTGCCAGAGTGTGACTGTGTGCTGCTACAGTGAGCATATAGGAGAAATGACTGTCATCTATCAAGGTGATGGGGGTTCGGATGGAATAACAAATGCAAACACATGCAGTACAACACGCTAGTGTGTCATAATATTTTCTATTCATCTCAGGCAATAACACAAGGTTATATCTCTGCCAGCATCCTTCACACACTAACAACAGGCACAAACTCTCTACTGTGAGTCAGTGGTGAAGCAGAATGAAGTAAACACGCAGAAATCAGCTGGAAAAATGATTCAATATATTTGATCTACGTGTATTAGGAGCTGAAACGTTTTGATGCTTATCAAGGTGCTGGCAGAGCTGATACACTCTTAGAAATAAGGGTTCTTCTTGAAGGGCTGAGGTTCTACCCAAAACCTTTGCTTCTGAAGAACCCTTTTTGGAAGAAAGTGTTCTTTATAAGACTAAGGGTGGCGTTAAGAACCGTTTTGTTCGAAAGAACCCTTGTTGGAAGAGAGAGTTCTTGACGAACTCTTCAGTCAAGGGTGTTTTGCAGCATAATAGAGAAGGGTTCTCAGTAAAGCCACTTGAGTGGGTTCTAGATAAATCCTTTTGAAATATTAAAGCGTTCTTAGTAAAATCCCCTTGAAGAGTTCTAGATAAAACCCTTGGAATATAAAAAAGTTCTCAGCAGGAGCCTCTGGGTGTGTTCTACCATTCTAGATAAAACCCTTGGAATATAAAAGGGTTCTTGGTAGAACCCCCTGGGTGTGCTGTAAATCACTACAACTACAATCCCCAGGGATTACAGACAAAAATTAGTTTATAGCAAACTCTCTTTTTAGAACCCCATGGGTGGGTTCCAAATAAAACCCTTGGAATATAAAAAGGTTCTCAGTAAATGCCCCTGGGGTGGGTTCTAGATAAAATGCTTGAAATATAAAAATGTTCTTGGTAGAACTCTCTGAGTGTGTTGTAAATAAAACCCTTGGAACCTATAAAGGTTCTTGGTAGAACGTCCTTGGTGGGTTCAAGATAAAACCCTTGAAAATGGTTCTTGTTGGTACCCTTATAAGGTGGAATAGTTCTGGGTAGAACCCTCAGTGAAGGCGGGACTATTACACTATAGAAGGGTTCTCTGTAGAACCTCTCATAGGGCTTCATGGTGAAACCTTTTACAGATGGTTCTGGGTACAACCCTTTCTGCTTGGTTCGGGGTAGAACTCTCCAAAAGGGTTCCAAGTGGAAACTTTATAAAAAAAGGTTCTATCAGGAAGCAAAAATGATTCTTCTCTATGCTTTATGGTTCTACTTAGAACCTTTATTTCTAAGAGTGTGCAGTCACGAGACATTTTATTCAGGATTGCAGAGAAATGATAAATTCCCCGGCGATACTTCCTCTTCCTCCTGTCGATCTCATCTCCCTCCCCGTGAGCCCGCTGCAGCGCCGAGGGGTTTGTTTGTGTTTCTGCCTCCCTCGCTACAGTTCCACTCGGCTGTGCCGGCCCCCGACGCCATCGCTGACAGGCAGCGGTGTGCGACAGGCCTTCACACCCCGCCATGATTACTTTCTCCTCCCTCCCTCCTTCCTCACTTCCCTGCATCCACCGCACCACGAGCCTATAGTGCCCCACTCCCCCCGTGGAGGCAGCTGACATATTTGGCTGTCAGTTTGCTAATTCAAAAAACAAGCAAACAAATGAGAAGCTCACCGGTGCAACGTTGTAGGCCAGCAGTACATGCTTCATGTCGGGAGACACCTCATACTTGCTGGCTTTGTACATTTCCTGGGAAGCAAAGGCAGATATACGAGTGACAAAAAAGACAAAAAGATGAGACCTTTAACCATGCGTGGTATTTTTTCATTAAACTAGTCCGTAAATGACTG